>BQNB010031990.1:0-53523 GCA_026074375.1 Tanacetum coccineum
TATCGTTTTCCGTGATGTCGTTGTAAGAAAAAATTTAAAATTAAAAATATTGTTCGTCGAAAATTATGTTACATGGTACCCGCCGTCGCAACACGCGGATACCCTGCTAGTTACTCATAACCTAAAGACACGATTTGCATAATTTGATTTTTAACATCTTCCCATATTTACCTTGTTTAATGTTGTAATAAACATCTATAGTTTGCAAAACCCCACAAATTAAATGATTAATTAGTTAAACCATTATTCAAGCTAATTTTTAATCCTCTCTATCGATCATGCAAATTAGCATTAGTCTAAGTTCAATATTCAACAGTTTCTGATTAATTAATTTAGCAGACTTAAAAGAAGAGTTTTCTTTACTTTTTTGCAAAGTAACAAACCTTTTCGATTTCAACAAAAAACAAAAATGGTCGCTTTGTTCGAAGCCATCACCGAAGACACTGAACGACAAAATCTTAAATCGTTCAAATATTCTTTATAGTGATTTTATATGAATATCTCATTCTTGTTTGTTTTAGTAAAAACAAAGTTTGTATAATCTTTTTTTATTGAAAAAATAAAGATTGTTTGGTGAAGAGAGTTGCATAGTTGCATTTTAAAGAAAAATAAAGATGAGTGACTGCATTTGATTTGGTTTGTGAAAAAAATCGATAAATGTGTAGTAGTTTTAGCTTTATGGCATCAAGTGATTATTAGGTTAAAGTAGTATTGTCATATTGTGGGCTACTAATACTAAACAATTTGGAGACATCAAAGACAAATGAGCCGTATTTACTGATTAATTAATTTAGCAGACTTGAAAGATGATTTTTATCACTCGGAATCTCTCCGCCTATCTCATGAAAAAATAGGTAATGGCGAATCAAAAAGCTTTGGGTTGGTAAATGTTGGGAGGTCGCGCTTAGTGACACATTTCACGCTCTTTTCACCTCGAACAAATCCTCGCTTTATGAACAAACACATTCCATCACCCATATCACCTTTACTATTCCTAATGTACTATAAATTTGGTCATGTGAGCATCTACTCTATTTGAACTTTCATTTAATGGTTGTGATCCAAGATACCCCATAATCCAATCCTTCCTTGAGCACAGATTTTAATGGAGGTTGAAAGCCGCTTAGATCGAAGCCGCGGAAATCGGAGTTCATAAACCTTGCTAGACCTGATCTGTTCACCTTAAATTTTATGATTAACATGATACATTGGGACTTGCACCTATGATAGATTTTCAACACAATTCTTGAAAAAGAACTATGTGGTCATAATATTCAGCCACATCACCTATTCAATCACTAGAGGGTGGATATCAATCTCTTGCTTCCTATCTAAAAAGTAGATATCTCCTCTTAGTGCAAGGAGTTAAATAAGGCAATTTAAGTACTAGAGGTATTGTCTTGGATTCATTTAAACTACACCAAAAATGCTTATGCGATTATAGTAGTCGTTTAAAGTGGCATAAATTGTTCGCACAACCTGCGATTACACGTAGTCTTAAAAACCTCTGTCGCCTAAAAATTGTCGTAAGGCTTTTTGGTGGAACTACCATCCCGCCACCTGGGTTTTCACTTTTAGCGATACGCGCATTGGAATTGCTTTTATTGACTTGGATATTTTGTGGACCAGAACTTTAGCGATTACTTGTAGGGACATTTGATCCTAAAAATTTTAACGACGCTTTAGCGACTACATTTGGTTGCTAAAGTATTTTGACTTCATTCACCAACACTTAGGAATTGTAGTGAAAAATGTGGTGCTAAGTTGACACAAAAAAGAGGGTACCTCCTTTTGAGCGACTACATGTCAGTCGCTAGAAATGTCTGACATTTTCAACCACATGGATGTTTCCGCGTTTTCGTACAATATCCCCATTTTATCAAAATTTACAATGTTTTCCACTACAGCAAAATATAATCTGAATAATACTAATCATAACTTAAATAGTTCTACAAGGATAATTAGTTGAACAAACAAACAACTTAAATGTTTAAGGACAAACATATTGTTCAAAACATAATTGATCAAACAAACACTAAAGCATAACGTTATAACATTGTTACTAACACAAAAATTTTAAAAACAACCTAAATCATAATCTATCCCTTCTCATAAAACAATTTACATAATTAATATACAAATTATCCAACAAAAATCAATATCCCAATAATTATCATAATTTATTTTTTTTACTTATTACATTCTTTATCTAATACACCTTCCAAACAAATTCTCCTTATATAATAATTTACTAAAAAAAATACAAACACAAACCCAATTAATCTATATTACTTAATAAAATACCCACCCTCACAACAAACCCATTTTTTTACCCTTTTTTTTTTTTTTTTTTTTTTTTTTTTTTTTTTTTTTTTTTTTTTTTTTTTTTTTTGTTTTTTTTTTTTTTTTTTTTTTTTTTTTTTTTTTTTTTTTTTTTAAAATTTTTTTTTTTTTTTTTTTTTTTTTTTTTTTTTTTTTTTTTTTTTTTTTTATTGTTTTTTTTTTTACCCCTTTTTTTTTTCCCCTCTTTTTGTTGTTTGGGGTGGGTGTGGGGTTTTTTTTTTTTTGTGGTTTGTGTGTGTGTTTGGGGGGGGTTTTCACACACAAGAGTTCGCCCCCCCACTCTTTGTTGACTCTTTTGAGCTCAAACATGTATTAATAAGTAAAATTAATTGTCATTTATATTACATGTTTGTCCCATTTATCCTTGTTTTAGGCTAATCGTGTTCATGGTTTGCGCTAAATGGGCGAATGTGTCAAAAGCGGTGTGATAATAGATTGTAAGACTCAATAATTGACATAGGTTGTTATTTTATAATGTCTTGTCTAAACAATGGGTCGGAAATACATGTGTAGATTATAAATGAAAGTTACTTATTTAGTACGTGTTTTACCGTTTTTACCCTACTCTAAAAAACATATACCGTTGGTCGAAATGGGAGGTGTTGGTCAGGAGTTTGGGTGCTATGTCGCACAACTATGTGGTGGTGGTCGACAACTGGGGGTATAGCCGGTGTTGGTGGTTGTGATCGGGTAATTCACAAATCATCAATCGTTAACAAAATTCATAAACTTCCAAACCACTAAACACAAACTGTAAAACGATTTAAAAAATAAAAACACCATTTAAACATAAAACAATACAAATACTTATGGTGTGCAAGTGTAGTGGGTGGCCCGCGGTTGTTGGTGAATGTTGTGGTTACTTGTTGGTCATTGGTGGTGTTTGGTTTCCAAAAAGAGCGTTAATGAAAAAGTTTAACGGTTGTGACTGTTAAAAGTAAATGAGATGTGATTTTTGGGTCCAAACTTTTAGCGACTAGATGATGGCCTATAGCGACTACATGTAGTCGCTAAATGACCGGTCTAAGTCAATATTTAGCTTAATCTTTAGCGACTACATCTTCACTTTTAGCTACTACATGTAGTAACGTTGTCGTAGTCGCTAAAAGTTTAGGCCGGAATAATAAACTTTTGGTGAAATTTTGGTGCGAAACTTTTAGCAACCACGAGCACACTTTTAAAGCCTACATGGAGTCGCTAAGAGTGTTTTTTCCTTTTTTAAAATCGGTAATTTACTATCAATTTTTTTAATAAAAAAATATATTTCAATTAGAATGGTACCATAAGTGTTAAAAAGGTAACCAAATCGAACGGTGTTAAACTATAATAACGTTCGTTTAAAAGAATGTTGTTAGCTCTTTCTTTTTTATCTTAAGATTCGGTTTAAGAATCACACACGAAAAACCAATCACCACTAGAAAATACACGAACAAGCCATGACTTCACAAACAAAAAAATTAACACGCTACTTTACGTATCAACTTGAGCTCTTTGGTAAATCTTAGTTTTGGAGTGACATTTTTTCTCCTTCACCGATTTCTTGCAAATTTTGTTCTGAGCATGGTCGAAAAGGTTCACAGTATGACATTTAGCGACTACATTTTGACTTTTAGTGACTACATGTAGTGGCTAAACGTTTTCCGTAGTCACTAAAAGTTTAGGCGGGTATATTAAACCTTTGGTGCGAAACTATTAGCAACTACGAGCACACTTTTAAAGAAAACATTCAAAAGTTTTTTTTTCTTGTTTAAAAAAGTGGTAATTTTATAATATATCAATTCAAAAATAAAATAATATGTGTAAATTAGAATAGTCTCTCACTCGTCTGCAGCGCGTCACAAAAAAAGGTAAACAAAGACCGGTAACGAGCATTCAAAATGAATGTTGTTGAGGCTTTTTGTTTTGATCTTAAAGAATTCGGTTTTAGTGAATAATTTTATATTCGCAAATAACGAAAGTTGTTAGTGTTTTTTTTATTTAAAAAGTTATAATAATACATGTCTCGACTTTAAGAGATGGTTTAAAATTGATGTTGCTTCGGTCGCGCGCGCACGCTCTGTAATCTAACTTTTAAGGAGACGGTCTACATTCAAAACGGTCATGAGATGTGCGCGCTCTCACGGTGGGCGTTGATGCCTCATATGCGTTGGGAGATATTGTAGCTGTGAAACACCTTACGGCGCTCTCTCCTGCGCGCTCTTCTCTCGCCAAAAGACACATACAAGAAAGTTTTCTCTTGGTGGAAGATCAACAACACTTCTATCTCCAAGCTTCATGAAACCATCACTCTTGCAGAAAAGATTTACGACAAGTCAACAAAAAGAACGATATCTGATGTTCGTTCTAGCGACGATTTGGACCTCTTGGCGGTATAGAGACGGAACAACCTTTGCAATAAAATGTCCAAACAAGGATGTATTCCTAAACGATGTACATGAAGCTTTTTTCTTTAACTTGGGTTACTAGTAGACTTAGGAAAGCTTCCTTTTACTTGTCTTATTTAACGGCATATTGAGTAGGGTTGGCTTAAACTGAACTCCATTTGGTTGTTTTTATAGTTGCACTTTAAATAAGACACATAAGAAAGTTTAAAATTAATCAACGAGCTAATAATTAGAAAACACATGAAAAGTTAGATATAAAGAAACGAGTACTGTACCATTTATACAAGAGGTATAACTAGCATGGTTCATGTTGGTTAAACCAAGCAAAACATATAAAAATATGCAGGAAAAGGGGACGGATACGCCATATGCCAAAAACGGATAGGCCATATGCCGAAAAAGGATACGCCATATCGACAAATACGACATTTGCAGAAAATTGATACGCCGTATCACGATAAAAAAAACTGCAGACTATTCCCCGGCGACATGTCGCTGGGATAGTTGAGAAATAAGCCGACAAAATAAACATGCCACGTTGACTAGTCAACATTATAGAAATTCTTCCCTGGCGACATGTCGCTGGGGATAGTTAGCCCAAAAACGACAAAAGCCACGTGGTTGTTGACTAGTCAGACAATATACGCACCTTTCCCCGGTGACATGTCGCCGGGATAGTAGCGAATTATTAAACTAATTAAGCAAGCTGCTTAATTAGTTAGTTAATTACCTTACTATCCCTGGCGACATGTCGCCGGGGAAAATTGTCCACCGTGGCAATAAATTGGTTGACTGAAAATTGGGTGGGCCCGTGTGTGCCCCTTGATGTCGCCGAGGAAAATTGTCGGGGAATGAATCCCCTTCCAGCTTTCCCCGACATCATTTCTATGGGGACATGTCGCGGGGAAAACGAGTTTATGTCTCCAGAGATAGTGGTAAATGTTGTAGTGTCGAGCATAAAAGTCAGATTTTGATCTTCTATTTATCGTATTACCTGGAGGCTACTCTTATGAATGGATACAACATATCAAAATATGGAGGTACGCCATATTGGGGTCCATATTACCAATTTATAAATATAAGCCCTAAAACGACTTAGGGGATACATTAGGTCATTCCTAGACAACTTAGAAGTGATTTTAAGAGCAGAATACCACCATTGAAGGCCATATTCCACCATTGAAGAACATCTCTTATCATCTTACTTAGTTTGATCATTCGGTTTGCAGATTGATTTCACTGTGATTTCCATTTGTTTATTGTTTGCTATCACTTTGTTTATCTTGGCTGAGATTATGGGCTAACACCCTTAATTAGGTATTAGCCATGTTAAACATGAATACTTTGTTGGTATATTTCCATTCGCTTTAGATTTATCAAATTCTTGTTTGATAGTTTATCGAAAGTCCCTCCAACTCAATCAATATCAACAACATGTCGTGACCGGTTAGGCTTGTTTATCGTTCAAATAAGTTCATTTATGTGTTTATCGAGAAGGTCTATTGTACAGATTAGTTATTATAGGTTGACAACATGTAGTAACTAATATGTATCATAAAGACAAAAAAGTCGTCCATGAATACTTCTACAGATTCTTCGATCATGTCATAAAAGATAGCCAACATGCATCTTTCGAACTTAGCTGGCGCATTACATAGACCAAAAGGCATTCGCCTGTAAGCGTATGTTCCGAAAGGGCAAGTGAAGGTAGTTTCTCTTGATTCATTGGATCGATCGGTATTTGAAAATATCTAGAAAAACTTGATGCGATCGTTGTAAAAACATCAGGTTTTACAACTCCCTAGGTAGAGTACCTAACCGTTATAGTGTAGTAAGGTAAGACTCGGGGGTTGATATCGTTCTTTAGGTGAATAGGTTGGGAAGACTCAAACTAAATGTAACGAAGGTCTAAGGGATTGAAAGAAGATTATTGTTCTAGTTTTATATTTTATAAAAAGCAGCTAAAATTCAGGTTTTGAGAGTTTTTTGTTTTAAAACTATTTAAACTAATGATAAACTACTTTGTGGAGAACTCGATAGATAAATAAATCTGTTTACTTAATCATGAATGATCCTTAGTTTGCTTCCCCTAATTCTATTGCCCGTCACCCTTGTGATGCGGTGTGTAAATATTTCCTAAGTCGTGAACGAAGTACACGAACCCGCTGTCTATGCAATACATCGTTAAGGCAATGCACAAGTAAGGTAGTATGAAGACTATCACAAGACCCCTAAGAGTACATTACATGCATTAAAATATTTAAGAGGTAATCAACCATAGATGGGTAAGGTAGTATGAAGACCGCTACCGATGATATCCTTTTTACTCAATCACGTTTCCCTAGACGTATATGCCTAACAAGAAGCAATATTAAAAGGAACTACAAACTAATTCACATGCAATCATATACAAACACTATAAGATCTAGCCTAGCATGTTAAAGAGAAGCGAAGAACAAAGATTAATCAAACAATAAGACATATTGAAAGATTAAGGATCTCAAGAACCTTTTCAATGTGTTTGTTAGCATCTTCATTATCCGATCCACTGAAAGTGTTGTCACGCAATTCTTTGAGAAATTGACCCTTCAACTTAAAGTGGGCCTTTTCATAGATCTTAGGCCTAATGATTCCTGACCCTTAGTCATCTCGGGTCTTATTCATGTATTCCTCCATAGTTGGCTCCATTGATTCTGTTTCTTCTTCTTCAAACTGATCTTCATGATCAGAAAATAAGTCGAATTATGGTGAATCCAAATAGTCAAGATTCTGTGTCCTGACGAGCTTCCTTGATGATCAAAATTTTTGTTCAGGATTGTCATAAGGTGTGACGAGCTTCTTGGTTGAACTCCTGGTCATGCACTTCCTGTAACAGGGGCAAAAATATCAACGGGATATGCTCTGAAGAAATAAAACACAAAAAGCAAAAAATGAGAACAGAATACGAAAAATTAAGTCCGCTGGTGTATGAGATGATTGATACGCCGTATTCAATTGACTGAATACATTGTATCGATCTGTTGAACAGAATACGTTGTATATGTGTCGAAAGGTGATACGCCGTATCCAATTGTTAGGATAGGCCGTATCAGTTGATCGATCAGACCAGTTCAGCGAAAACACACACAATGCAGAAAATTAAATCAAACACACAATTATACAAATTATACAATGCAAGCTAATCTAAGAATACTAATAAAAACAAGAATTAAAACTTTCACTCCCCGGCAGCAGCGCCAAAAACTTAATGTGTCGTTGTGTGTAGGTATTATTTATGCATCAAGTTTTACTATTTATATTTTGCCGACTTTACCTAAAACAACACTAACGGGCAGTATACCCGATGAGTTGTAGCTTCGTTGGTAAGTAGGGTGTCAATCACTAAGAACGAGAACTTTATTCATACGTCAATCATTATTTTAGTTATCTAAGTTAGTTCTAAGTTATTATATTTTATGTTAAAATATGTTAAACCTAAGTTAATCCTAATTCTAATGGATAAAAAGGTTTTCAGTCTGAGAGACTGACATGGTTTGTTGGTGACTTAAACCTACTTACGTTACTCTAATGCACAAAAGCAAATAATCAAAAGATAGAGGAGCGATACAAGCCTATGATAAGGAAACTGTATTAACCATGATTAATATAGATAAAAACATAGGTTTGTTTATTAGTGCAATGATTGTCTTATTATTTTCCGATAATCATTCTTAGATTTAGGCGAGACTTCTTCCTAAAACCTAGACATTCTAATTGTGTCACAATTAGACATATCCGTATAAAGTATTTGTGGTTGGTTATAATCTATCTTGGGGAACAAGAATGGTGATTATCGAGCCCTAACTCAGCGAGACTCTACTAACTTATGTTCAAACGCTATATGTGTGACGGTAGTGAATTCAAGCAGGGAACTAGAATGCATTTGTAGATCCTAACCCACCATTTAGTCCTACCATTCTTTATGTCCCGGGAAGCACTAGAAACATGAATTTGTAGTCCTATTGATCCAAGTCACACATAAATTGTATGTAGTTCTATCCCAGACTCTAACCTACTTGGTCCGTGTTGCTAGATCTAGTTGAATGATAGATTAAACACATAATCAAACATAAACGAGTATAAATTGATTGACATAAGACTACACACAACAAATAAGAGGCAATCGATATAAACAAACAAAACATTAAACTTTCATAAACATGGTTAATACCTAAAGGTATTATCCGATAACCATTGTAATGAATACAAATACAAATTCATAGATGAACGATTAAGATAAACTAACCGAGTTAACGAATGATACCAAAAATCGAACGCGTATTTAGAGTATAAGATAATTACAAGATGTTTCCTTTGTGATTAAGAACTTTTCTTGACCTTTGCTGCTATTCTTGGCTTCTAAAAATCGTCTTTTGTGATTAGGGTTTCGTAAATATGGTTAAGCACACCCCAAAAGTCGTGTGTTAGGGTTTTCCATTTATAGTTGCTGGAATTAAGTTGATACGTCGTATCGAGTTCCATGGATACGACATATTGGGAGTTTCTTAGAGTAGGGATCACGTTATGATGTTCCGGAATGTTCCTTGAGTATATCTTCAAATACGACGTATGATACATTCTGGATACGGTGTATAGGTAATTGTGTCTTCGTGGTTTCTTGTGAAGTTGAGACGCGGATATGCCGTATCTTTTTTTATGGATACGGCGTATTGAATGTAGACTTCTTGATTTCTTCGTTTAAGCTCTAAAATACGTGCCTTTTAGCCAATCTTCATCAATTGCTATGTATTTACTGCAAATAACTAATATAACAAATTAAGTACCAATTTATGCATAAATAATGTAAATGGGCAATAATCATGGAATAAATGATGCTATAAAATAGACGTTATTTGATGTCATCAACATGATTCATAAAGTTTACATTTTTATAAAAAAAATATGTGTCTACATCAAAAGTACACAAGAATCTTGGATTAATTCACAGTAAAAAGTAGGTTTTAGGGTCGTTTAAATCGGGTGTTCAAACTGCTTTACAACCGTAACTCTTAAACCCTTATGTTTGAAACCCTTGTGTTTGAAACCCTGGGGACCGAATCGTTAAACCCTCATCTCACTTAAAGTAGTAACCGAAAGTGCTTATTTTGTGTGTGTGACTAACTTTGCAGCCAACACGATCAATATCCTCAGATGGATAGGATTAGCAATCTTCCTCTAAGCCTACTTGAAACTATCTTATGCCTTTTACCGTATCATGAAGTAGTAAGGACAAGTACCCTCTCTAAGGAATGGAGGTATCATTGGACCAATGTTACTAAAATTGTGGTTATTGAGGATACGCGAACTTTGAATAGGATTAAACTTTTGAGTGGTGTAAGCCAAGCTCTCTTAATGCACAAGGGTCCAATTCATGAGCTCACCCTTTCCATTGCTAAAGATGATCATTGGGGTTTTGACACGGCAATTCGCCGTATAATATCTCATTTGTCAAGTAAAAAGGCTGTCAAGAAGTTAACAGTTGACTTTGGTAGCCGCGGGTATCATAATTCGTTACCTATATATCTCTCTTCTTGATGAGTCAGTTAACAGACCTATATCTTAATGGCTGTAAGTTTAGACATAATCCAAGATTCAGCGAGCTAAAACATAGGCGAAAAGGTTCGACATCATGGGCACCGAAAAAAAGAAAAAACAAACTAAAACTTCCAGTGTATTTGGTAACCTGACTAGCTTATATTTGATAAACTCAAAGATTTTGATAAACTCAAAGATTTCTATAAAAACTCTTCTACATCTCCTATCTACTTGTCCATTGCTTAATACCGTGACTGTGGTAATTTCTTACTAAAATAGAATATCAATCCTCATGGGCATGACACAGCATATCTGAATATTGTTAGTTTTTAAAGAAGAAAGTAGAGAGAATCGAGACATATGTGTTTCATTCCAATTGATCTATTACAAGTACATACAAATGGTATTTATAAGCCTCTAATCATGAGTATTAAGTACAAACATTATTGAGTCATAATGTAAAACCTTACGAAATGTGGATAGCCGCATAATAAATAAAATATTTATAACAGTTCCGTATATTTTCTGTTTGTATCAGAAGGTCTCCAAACTTGGAGAAACTTGAGGTGAAGGTAGATAGGATAATGCTATCTTGTATCATATGTAGATCAAGTAATGTCATGATTTGCCAAACATGTATATTGGTGTAATGGGTCAAGTAAAGAGCTGCAATGTATTCTGGTTCGGGCCAAAGTCCAACAGATCAATAGACGAACTAGATGGCAGTTAGAAGTTAATTATAGAAGTTAGTTATAGTTAGTTATAGAAGTTAGTTATAGTTAGTTATGGAAGTTAGTTATAGTTGGTTATGGAAGTTAGTTATAGGGTAGTTATTAGTGAAAAGTCACAATGGTTCATAGAACCTGTTTGTACCGTTTCATCTTGTATATATAGGAGTCAAGTTCTGTAACATACAGTTAACCCAATTCAGTTATATATATATCAGTTATAAAGGGTTTAAACTCATCTTCTTTGTTTCCTTCATGTTATTGTTGAATGATGTCTACATGATGCTTGTTTGATTATGAATCGATCCTGGAAATCAGACCTGTGCAACGATTCTACAATCTGAAAGATGCAAACAGCTTTCTTCTTGGAAATACATACAAATCTGTATGCGAGAATGAAAAATATGCTTCTATAAAGGTAAAATTATCCTTATAAAAGAGACCTTCAAGTCTACTTTGTTTTTATAAAATAAAATATGATTTTAGAATTGGAGAAGTGATAGATGAGGATGTACTCCATGCATGAGTTCCTTTTGTTGCTCGGACACAGCAGTGTTTTACTGTCAAGGCTGGAATAGATGGATTTCTGGATATTGCACGAAGATCGTTCTGTGATACCAGCGAAGGTACTAAATTGGTCTACCTGACTGAATGGTCTTTACTACTCTATAATATACTTTATGGCTGTTAACTCTAACTCATCGTATGCTACGAACAACGTCCAATACCCTCAAGGATAAATTGGTGTAAAGGTGAGCTGTTAGACACCTTTACACTCACAAGTCAAAGGTTTTGGGATTGTCATACCCAAGTTAGTTATGAAGAATAACTGGAATTTTATTAGAGGTAGCCTATGCGATGGGGTTTTCCCAAAGGAATAATGCGAGTGATTTCGAAGGAGTTGTCTATGGAACGCACTTAAGTTCCATTAGAGCCTACTATGAAGGGGCAAGAAATTATGCAGTGGAATGGATGTATTACCAAAGGCGAGGTAACGCGAGGGGTACAAGTAGGAAAAAAGAGTCATGGAATTGCCAAGTGAAAGGATACACATTCATCTGATTCGGTATGGAACCGGACAACAAACCGCGCGAAGGAATGTGATATAGTTCCGCAAATAAATTGTATACATAGTGTGGAAAACTTGGTCACTAGCTTATTAATGGTCCAAGCAATAAAACGAGGAAGTTGAGGCACTTTTAGAAGATGAATGATGATTAACCGGCCGCACTTCTAATGTGCCTAATAGAAGAAAATTAGAAAGATTGGAAGGCTTGGTCGTTTGATACGAATCAAATCAAAGTCGTGAGATGCGAATTGATACAGAAGAAGGTTTGTGGTGAAATAACCAAGTTAGTCGTGAAGAAAGAATGCGTGAAGTAACAGGTCAGTGACTTGATCAAATGAAAACAGAAGGTGGTGTATGCCAAAGATGAAGACTAACAAATGGGCCGTTGGCTTGTTAAAGAAAACAAACCAGTGAAGGTTTTAAAGGGAGATAAAAAAACTAAGAAGAGTCAAAAGTAGAGGAAACTACAAAAGCAAGTTTTGTGATAAGCAAAAGGCGAAGAAGAAATAGGTCTTGTGATAGATGATCAAGAAAAGTAGAGAAAGGTCAAGTGATATGATCAAATAAAAAATTGAATATTGAGTGAAGTCATCAGAGATTTTCAGGACGAGGTTTGGCATCAAGACATTAGGGAGGAACTATAGATCAAGTAATGCCATGATTTGCCAAACATGTATATTGGTGTAATGGGTCAAGTAAAGAGCTGCAATGTATTCTGGTTCGGCGGGCTCAAAGTCCCACAGATCAATAACGAACTAATTGCATTTAGAAGTTAATTATAGAAGTTAGTTATAGTTAGTTATAGAAGTTAGTTATAGTTAGTTATGGAAGTTAGTTATAGTTGGTTATGGAAGTTAGTTATATGGTAGTTATTAGTGAAAAGTCACAATGGTTCATAGAACCTGTTTGTACCGTTTCATCTTGTATATATAGGAGTCAAGTTCTGTAACATACAGTTAACCCAATTCAGTTATATATATATCAGTTATAAAGGGTTCAAACTCATCTTCTTTGTTTCCTTCATGTTATTGTTGAATGATGTCTACATGATGCTTGTTTGATTATGAATCGATCCTGGAAATGAGACCTGTGCAACGATTCTACAGTGGCATCAGAGCCGAAGGTTAGATTGAAGAGAAAGAAAGAAGAAGTTGGTTGCGTGGAAGACAAACAAAGAATGGACGCGGTCAAGGAGAAGGCTATTGAGGCCATAAATGCGTTAATTAGTTGACTCTCTCGTATATTAAAGATAACACAATTGAGAAAAGTTGAATGGAATCACAAGGCCCAGATGTTGCCCATCAAAATATGAATTTGAAAGTTTGATTGGGTTCATTGAAATGGTTAGTGAACGGGAAATAATTGACGAATATAAGGAATTGGTCAAGAACCATTTTGGAAGAATGGTGCAATGGTTCCATAAAGATTACATGGAAGGCGAAGAACGACCAATACCCGCAAGGATAAATGGGGTAAAAGTGAGCCTGTTAGACCTTTACCTCACAGTCAAAGGTTTGGGTGGTCATACCCAAGTTATTATGAAGAATAACTGGATAGAGGTAGCCTATGCGATGGGGTTCCCGAAGGAATATGCGAGTGAGTTAGAGGAGTGCTATGGGACGCACTTAAGTCTCTTAGGAGCCTACTATGAAGGGGCAAGAAATTATTCCAGCGGTATGTGATTTAACCGAAAGGCGATGGAAACTCGAGGGTACAATTGGAAAAATGGCAAAGGAATTAGCCAATGAAAGGGAGTTTTAAAACACATCAGATGAGTCGGATGGAACCGACAACAAACCGCGAAGGAATGGTGATAAGTCGCAAATAAATTGTTACAAGTGTGGAAAACTTGGTCACTATGCTTATGAATGTCCAAGCAATAAAACAGAGGAAGTTGAGGCACGTTTAGTAGAGAACGATAATGAAACCCCCAACCCCGTCACTTCCAATGTCCTAATTGATGAAAATTAGAAAGAGGGAAGGCATGGTCTGTTATACGATCAAAGCAAAGTCTTGTGAATTTAGCGGAAATGAAACAGAATAGAGGTTTTGTGAAAATAACCAATTAGTCCGAGAAGAATGATTTCGTTGAAGAACAGGTCAGTGACTTATAAATTGAAAACGGTGTATATTCCTAAATAAGAAGACCAACAAATGGGGTGTTTGCTTGGTTTGAAGAAAACAAAACCATTAAGGTTGAAAAGGATGAAATAAAAACTATGAATAGTCAAATTAGTGGGAAACCACAAAAGCAAGTTTGGTGAGCAACCGCGATGAAGATAATAGTCTGTGATAAATTATCAAGAAAAGTATAGAAAGTTCTAAGTGATATATATTCAAATAAAAAATGAAGATGTGTCAGTCATCAGAGATTTTCATGGACGAGGGTTTAGGCATCAGAGGCATTATGGAGGAACAATTAGATCAATTATAAATGGCCATGATTTGCCAAACATTTATATTGGTGTAAAGGGTCAAGTAAAGGCTTTCCTATGTATTCTAGGTTCGTGCCAAGGTCCACAGTCAATAGACGAACTAGTGTGGCAAGTTAGAAGTTAATTATTGAAGTTATAATAGTTATTTATAGAAGTTTAGTTATAGTTTAGTTATGGAAGTTTAGATTATAGTTGGTTAAGAAGTTAGTTATAGGGTAGTTATTAGTGAAAAAAAAAAAAAAGTCACAATGGTTCATAAACCTTTTTTACGTTTCTCGTTGTATAAATAGGTTTCAATTCTGAAACATACAGTTAACCCAATTCAGTTATATATATATCATTTATAAAGGGTTTAAAAACTCATCTTCTTTGTTTCCTTCATGTTATTGTTGAATGATGTCTACATGATGCTTGTTTGATTATGAATCGATCCTGGAAATGAGACCTGTGCAACGATTCTACATCATATTTGTTATGTTATTCTTATGTCACTAAAATGAAAAATATTGTTTACACGACGACCTTCCCTAAGATACCCTTCAGTTTAAGTTTACCCATACATTTTTTGTTTCAGTTTCGGATATCTATCATATAATCTGGGCAAAAGAGGGAATGCTATTTGATATATTTTTAAGTTTATAATTGATGTGATATTGATAAGCATGCAGATTGCAGAAGATGCAGTTGCTACATCTATCCTTTTCGTAAAATTTCTGTTGCACATGATCATTGTGAAGTAACAAGAACTAAGATGTTGATTTACAAATACACTATATTCGAAAATGTTTTTCTTGATGCTTTCGTGTAACTTTTGTTCCGACAGATTACAGTAGTCTAAGTTTAATGGATCTTATAAATTTAGCAATACTGTAAATATAGTCGTTACACTAGAGACTCGTTACTAAACATTGTTAACATATACTATCGAATGAATAACTGAATGTCTGTCTACCAACGTACTATCCTGACTAGAAAGTCTAGAATAGCATACAGAACCGACATGACTAGATTTTTAGTACCATCCAGACACTTGACTAGATTACATGATGTTAGGTGAGTTTGTTCCATTAATTAACATGAATGTTCTGTAAGACAATGATAAACCCGTTCGGTATAATATTATTGATCAACCAAATATATAGAGTACAAGATATCAAACCCTAATGACCCAACCCACAAGCCGGGCTTGGGCCATATTTATTCTCTAACAGTTGGTTCATTGAGGTAATCTTATCCACATTTATATGATTATTTGAATTCGGAGAAAAAAACTATACTTTATATTAATATATCTTGTTTTGTCTATGGCTCAAGTCTTTACCTCTAGACAATTTACCTAAAGAGGTTCCAATCGCATTGGTCCACCTCAAACACTTGTGTATAGAAGACATTTACTTCGGTCATTATTACGCGTTACGTATAATTTCTCTTTAATATTTTCTCTTTTTTCAAATGCTCCTCCAACTTGGAGAAGAGAACTTACAGTCAAGGTATATAGCAAAAAAAATTCTTGTTGTAATTTGTATCCCTAATTTTTATTTTTATTTTCATGTCAGTGACAAGTACAATTAATGGGAAATACTTACGCTTTTTGTTGATTAGTGACGACGGAAAAGACGTGGGGAGGAAAAATAATGGATTTCTTCCTATACAATAGAAGAAATATACAGGTATTTGGATGGAGCTTGAGTGAATTGGGAGAGATTTACTTATATAAGCACGCGAGCAGACTGAAATGGATATTGTGAACCTTATCTTGATGAGGTCACCTGTGCTAAGAAAGTCGAGGATATTCATCTCAAAGAATTACAAGGATGAAGAGATGCAAATTTCTGAAACTCTCTTATCTCAAAGAATTACAAGGATGAAGAGATGCAGATTTCTGAAACTCTCGTTTATATAGCACCACGAATTTCCCCAAGATACCTTTTTTAAGTAATAAAAAATGTACAACTTGTTATTATTGTTACAGATTGTGGTGATTTGATATTTAAGACCTATCTTTGAGTTGTCAATGTGTAATTTCTCATGATCATATGCAGAAGATGCTAACTTAAGTTATACTTTGAAAGATAGATTTTACGTTTCTCATGGATCATTGTGAAGGAGAACAAAGATGTCAATAATATTAAGATATATATAGTGAAAACTAATAATAATATCTGCAATGAAAGAAAGTGTGGATTTGATATAAACATAAGCCACAGGACTGTCAAATGTAGGGATGATTTCACTTTCAACCTTAACACCTATAGGAGGGTTTACGGGTAAAAGAAGCAGACCTCCTAAAAATCCAGGTTTCAAGAAACCATTCAGATAGATGATGATAATGATGCTCACAATGATGATGAGCAAAGTGACTGTGATCTATTGAAAATACCTTCATAAAAAAGAAAACATGTTTCGGATCAAATTATAACTCCTTATTAAAACACCCCAATGTCCTTCGATTAAATATACACCTAGCATTAACGTCACCGCTCCGCTCATTTTTTAATCTGTTACCGAAATCCGTTTTCTTTTTGACATAGGCATTTAAATTTTGTTAAAATCACCAGCATTGTCATCATGCACCTGAACGGTACACCTAAATCAGCGTTCCAAAACAACCAATCAGAAATATCGTCACTATAAAACAAAACGAAGGCTATATCGGCCATAAAATCATTATCTCAAAACACACTATATACAAATCCGCCACACAACTTACAAACACAAGTTATAAATGGTCATGATAATTACAGCTTACCTTTGTTGTAAGTAGCTTCTAACATGGTGGGTGACCTTTAAACAACAATGTTTTACGTTGAGATGCTCCTAAAGCCCCAAGTAAACCGATTATCAACCACCATTATTAATTAACTAACACCTTATTAAAAACATCATGGTAAAAACAACATCACCACATTTTAATATAAAATCTAACGTGATACACAATTCGGGGTTCTGCCACGAACCTTTTGCATAAAATTCATATGTCATCTAGCCTTTGTTTTCTTCTCTGATATGCTCAAAAGAAACCAAAAAAAAATATAATTCCGCATGGCTGCAAACTTAATTCCGGCAGTTAACATTTTTCTAAACTTTCTAATCTTTCTACATAAATTTGTTAAGGATAATCAGTCACTACATAGAATAAGAAGATTAACAACTTTATGCAACACTAAAAAAAAATATTGACACAAACTCTCATCTTGTATACTGGAGCAAGAATTGGGCCAACAAGTCAAGGCAGCAACCCACTAAACTTCAATGTTGGGCTTGACACAGACATTAATGACGGCTAAAAATATATTATTTCTAAAATGATATATAAGGCAGATTAGACTATTACAGTCGACTGAAAAATTAAGAGTTTACTTTTAGGTTTTTCGAGGTTTGGTTGGATTTCAAGCCTAGAGTTTGTGGGACAAACTTAATAATAACTATAACAGTTGTTAATCGGGTTTGCATTTATCTAAGTTGATATTGATTATATATTTACTGTTTATGTGGTTTTCATCATGTTACCTTTACTTTTTTATGCATTTGATTGAAGTTTTATATGCATAGATTTTCTGTTTTTGCAATCTTTAACTGGATCGTGGCTTTAAATGGACACATACAACATATGTTGATTAGAGTGGATTCTATGTACGTGGTTACTTAATCAGTGGGACACCTCCTAGGTTAATATATAGGTTTAAACGTGAACTTAAAGTTATGGAAAGTAATTACGGTTTTACTGCCACCAGACATGTTATCAATTTAACTTATGTGAAAAAATCGTTCGTATACCTTCACTAAGTATTAAGCAGATTGTTCAGTACACTATTGAGAACTGTGTAATAAGTTTGGGATTGTTTTAGCGTTTCGCATTTTATTATTTATCAGTTTAATTTTGCCCATGGTTCTTATGTTATAGTAGGTGTGTGCAAACTGATATAGGCTTATTTTGTGTGTGTGACTAACTTTGCAGCCAACACGATCAATATCCTCAGATGGATAGGATTAGCAATCTTCCTCTAAGCCTACTTGAAACTATCTTATGCCTTTTACCGTATCATGAAGTAGTAAGGACAAGTACCCTCTCTAAGGAATGGAGGTATCATTGGACCGATGTTACTAAAATTGTGGTTATTGAGGATACGCGAACTTTGAATAGGATTAAACTTTTGAGTGGTGTAAGCCAAGCTCTCTTAATGCACAAGGGTCCAATTCACGAGGTCACCCTTTCCGTTTCTAAAGATGATCATTGGGGTTTTGACACGGCAATTCGCCGTATAATATCTCATTTGTCAAGTAAAAAGGCTGTCAAGAAGTTAACAGTTGACTCTGGTAGCCGCGTGTATCATAATTCGTTACCTATATCTCTCTTCTTGATGAGTCAGTTAACAGACCTATATCTTAATGGCTGTAAGTTTAGACATAATCCAAGATTCAGCGAGCTAAAACGTAGGCGAAAAGGTCCGACATCATGGGCACCGAAAAAAAAGAAAAAACAAAATAAAATTACTTCCAGTGGATTTGGTAACCTGACTAGCTTATATTTGATAAACTCAAAGATTTCTATAAAAACTCTTCTACATCTCCTATCTACTTGTCCATTGCTTAATACCGTGACTCTGGTAATTTCTTACTAAAATAGAATATCAATCCTCATGGGCATGACACAGCATATCTGAATATTGTTAGTTTTTGCAGATAACTCACAACTTCTACGATTACAATGGTGTCACTTATACTAACCTATTTGAGTCTTTAATGCTGATTGAAAGCCTAACTATTTGTCCTGAGATCATTGAGGATCCAAGTTTCTTCTCTGCCACTTTGATTCCAAGGAAGTGTTTGTGTTCACCATTGAAAAAAGGTTGCAGACAGGGTGTTTGGCAATAAGGTTTGCAGAGGTTAATTTTAAACAACGATTAAAAAGGAATAATGGAACAAGAGTTTGAGTATAATAACAATCGTATATTATTGATATAAAAGATCTGTACATATCCTATTTATAGTTTATGAACCGTTGTGATGAAGTGGTATGAATGAATGGATATAACCCTTCATCAGATAACGGTCATAACTGTTCTAATAAGTCGGGTACAAGGCCCAGACTTGTTATATATCGGGCAGGCCTGTTAATTCATAGTTTTCCTAAGCTTGCACTAATTACAATCAAATATAATCCATAAATAATCTATTACATCAAGTTTTAATAATCTTAACTATTCTAACATTTGAGTGAATTAGAGATTATTTATATAAGCAGCGAGCAGACTGAATTAGATTTTGTGAAGCTTATCTTGATGAGGTCACCTGTGCTAAAGAAGTTCAGGGTATTCATCTCAAAGAATTACAAGGATGTAGAGATGCAGATTTCTGAACCTCTCTTATCTGCTCCGCGCGCGTCACCAGTAGTAGAGTTAATTTTTTTAAAAAGAACCCTTTTAGCAACTCGTTTATATAGCACAACAAATTTCCCCAACAATTTGATTTTCTGGTCACAGAATGTGGTGATTTGTTCTCATGTTCATATGCAGAAGATGCTACTTAAGTTATACTTTGAAAGGTAGATTTTAAGTTTCTCATGGATCATTGTGAAGGAGAACAAAGATGTCAATAGTATTAAGATGCATGAAAACTAATAATAATATCTGCAATGAAAGAAAGTGTACTGGATTTGATATAAACATAAGCCACAGGACTGTCGAATGTAGGGATGATTTCACTGTCAACCTTAACAACCATTTTGAGGGTTTACAGGTGATTGAACATCTGACTATTTGGCGTGGCATGATTAAGGTAAAATCATCCACATTTTGTATAATTGAAATAACTCGGAGATCAAAAATTTGTCTTTGTATTAATCCTTTCTTTTGAGCCCAGGTCTATACCCGACACTTATTTTGTATTAACACTTACGATTCTAGTGTTTTGGTCTACACGAATTATGTCGAGGGGGATCACATCCACAGGTTCCAATTTCATCAGTCCACAAATATTCTTCATTACGATCCAGTCAACCTAAAGTTTAGGGAATCCAACAATTTGTTATACGGTCGCCAAGTTTGTTTAAACAAACAGCCTTTTTTTAGTCATACCAAAACCAAAAGTTCGCATATATAAGAATAACGCTATACATCGTCTCTTTACGCATGTATTCGTCTATAGTAAATAATGCACACATATGTAACAAACATTAGATTCAAATAAGAAATCTTATCCTTATATTTGGTATACAAAATCTTTCAACCTTCATAATAATTCGTGTCATTACATATTTTCCTTAATAGTCAATAAATTCCGACGTACATAGTGATGATATATATTGTTGATGCTACTTTTACCTTTGGCATTCTATCATTTTTATCTTGCGCCTTGGTTTCTATCATAAATTCTATTAAATGTGCATTAGCCACATCTATAACTACAATGTTTACATTGATCGAAATATTTTCATACTTAGTGTAACATTTTCAATTAGACAGGTTTCATTATATTTTACTAAAAGATCATTTTATAATTGGTCATACGAAAATAATGGTCTAAAAGATATTGAGGCACGTACACTTTTCATATAACCATGTTCTTACAAGTTTCCTCATAGTTAGCCTTAACACCATAATGCGATATAAATCAATTTACAAGTAATTACATGACCCCAGTAAATATAATAATAAGTGAAAGTGATAAGACTGAATTAGATTTTGTGAAGCTTATCTTGATGAGGTCACCTGTGCTAAAGAAGTTCAGGGTATTCATCTCAAAGAAGTTCAGGTCACCTGTGCTAAAGCGGTGTATAACTCACTGGTTCATATTATGCAACATATAATATTATATAGTACCACTTTAGTGCACATAAAAATCAAGCTCGTGATTGAACACCATAAGCAATTCAAATCAAATGTATGCCACGCACATAAATGTCAAGTTAAAACATATAATTAACATCAAACAAATCAACCTTAACATATAATATGATTTTACAGATGTATATATATGAGTGGCTATAAATTCAAAATAAGTAGAGATTCTACGTCAAAGTATACTACTATACTAGCATTTATAACGAGTTATATGTCACTTAACATTGACAAAATCAAATTAAAATTAAATGCCAAATATTAACGAGCTAATGATCAAACTCGTATATAGATAAATTAATCTTTCATTAGTATATGTTGATAGGCCAACTTAACTTTAATTCTACAAGATATGTGACTTATAAAGAATAAATCATGGTTGCCCTGAAGTGAAGTTACAAAATATCTCATAGTGTTTAAGCATAGAGGCAATAGGCAATTGTTGTGTTCACAATAAGTAATAGATATCCAAAATCATAGCCAATATTCGATAAAACATGTATCCTATATATGCTATTCCAAAACACGCTAAAACACGTATCACATGTATAGGCCAAAACTCCATATAATTTTAGAAGCCATTTGACTCTATATAAAGAACGATCAAAAACTTTATCTTTATCTTTATATTTATACGTGTAATTTAATAAAGAAAATAAATCTTAAGAAATACACAAAACATATTAACAATAATCCAACTTAGTGTTTATCATCCATTTTTTAAACATTAATTATTTGCATAATTAGACTTTAACGGTGGTTAAAAAGTCTAAAATACATGAGATTAATAGATTATGTTACGGTTCATATGCCAACGAATATAGTACGTGACATAGTTAGATATGTTACTGATCAAGACTAAACATGTCACTGATTAATTTTTTTTGATTGCAAAACGTACATAGTTATATGTATACGACTTAGATAAATTAATCAACTCATTGCACTATATATCCTTTCTGACATAATGTCTTTTATCTGTGTCTAATATAATATAATTATCGCCATATTAAAATGCATAATAATCACAAATAACATACATGGTTTAAACTTATGGTAAAAACATAACGAAGATACGACATCTTTAGTTTTAGCAAATAATCGTAAATCTGTAACAGAAGGCATGTATGGCAAATATAATATCTTTATTTTAGCGTTGAGACTTGAGAGTGTATGATAAACAATAGGTTAATATCTTGATTTTTATCATAAATTAATAACTTATATTTATAACAGAAGGCATGTATGGCGAATTCAATATCTTGATTCTAGCTAATAATCATAAACATCTGGCTAAAATTTTAGCGTAGATAGTGTATAGTAAACCATAGATTTTAGATTTACCTTTTAGGTAGTAGTTGCATAGAATCTTAAATTCAAAGATTCTTTCCAACAGTATCCCTCTCATAAACCTTTCGTGCTGATAACGTGTTGTAAAACAAGAGCCTAATAGCTACCAATATGAACACACATAACCGATATATGAAAGAAGAAAGTAGAGAGAATCGAGACATATGTATTTCATTCCAATTGATCTATTACAAGTACATACAAATGGTATTTATAAGCCTCTAATCATGAATATTAAGTACAAACATTATTGAGTCATAATGTAAAACGTTACGAAATGTGGATAGCCGCATAATAAATAAAATATTTATAACAGTTCCGTATATTTTCTGTTTGCATCAGAAGGTCTCCAAATTTGTTATGTTATTCTTCAGTGTAAGTTTCAAAACCCATACATTTTTTGTTTCAGTTTCGGATATCTATCATGTAATCTGGGCAAAAGAGGGAATGCTATTTGATATATTTTTAAGTTTATAATTGATGTGATATTTATAAGCATGCAGATTGCAGAAGATGCAGTTGCTACATCGATCCTTTTCGTAAAATTTCTGTTGCACATGATCATTGTGGAAGTAACAAGAACTAAGATGTTGATTTACAAATGAACCATATTCGAAAAGAAAGGGAGTGTGGATATTATGCAGGAGAAAAACTAAACATAAGCCAATGTGACGCTGTTTTGCAATTTGCCAGTATTAGATTGTGTCACAATGAACAAGTATACTGATCATCATACATAAACAACACTAATATGTATCACAATAAGGCTTAAAAGTTCTATAAATTTGAACGAACTTCAGCATCTCCATTTGCATTCTAACAAAATACAAATCTGAGGTTGCAACAAGACCACAAGTAAAAGTAATGCAGAAAAAGCAACAGATCATCAAAAACTCGGTAGTTTTATTGGTTACATTACGCTTCTGGAGCCGGTATGGGACCCCTCAGCAATTTCAACGATGATTTGTACCTCTAGTGACGCACGAGGGGAGTCTAAGAGAGTTTGCATTTGTTCATCCTTACCAACCTCTTCCTGTAGGAATAGCCTCACCTTCTTCAAGACCGGTGATTTGGCCAAAACAAACTTCACAAAATCCAACTGAGTCTCTCTGTAAATCATATTTTCAATCTCCAATTCTTTCAGATGCTCTAACCAAATATCCGAATAATCTTTAAGTGTGACACAGTCACTTCTATCACATTTCTCAACCCATGAATCATCTAAAATCTATAAGTACATGTAAAAAATTTGTGTGTCCGTTTATTCTGGAATAAGATTTAAAACAAATAGGATATACAGATTGATTTATGTATTAATGTTATTACCTCGAGCTTAAGTTTCTCCAACTTCGGGGAGCTTCTCATCAAAAGAGCAAGAAGAGGTAACCCGTATTTGTGAATGAAACATATTTCTCCAATATACAAGTATCTCATGTGGACTAATGCGTTTGGAAGCTCTTGTGGAATTCCGTCTTCACCAAAACACTTGAGCCATAGCAAAAAGAAAAATCAATAGTCAGCAATATTCGAGTTACATATATAAATAATATGATGTGAGTAACATTACCTCAACAATTGCGAGTAAAATAGACAGATTTTCTACCACAGGTAAACACTCGAATAGGTTAATAATTGTGCAATCGTCGCTACTATGGATTAAGTGGTTGTTAATATCCTGCAACAAGTTAACATATTCAGATAATTATAATAGCTGACGAGGATTTGATATTCGATTTTAGCAAGCACTTGCCAGAGTCTTGAGCAGCGGACAATTGGATAGGAGATGTAGAAGCGTTTTATTAGAGATGAATACTTCTTGCAGAGACAAGCTTGTAAGACGATCAAATCCATCGAATGTTAATGGTAGATGGTCAAAATAGCAACCGACGAGACATAGGTCAGTTAACTGATGTAACAAGAAGAGAGATGAGGGTAACTGATATCCCCAAAAAAGAAAGTTAAGTGCTAACTTCTTGACGGTATTTTTTTGTACCAGTTGGGATATTATATGTTCGATCTCAATCCATGAGTCATCTGTCTCAATGGAAAGAGTGAACTCGTGTATTGGACCCTCATGCATTGTCATAACTTGGTTTATAGCATGGATAAATTTACACTTTTTATTGATCTCTTTTCTTTCATTTGGTATAACGCAAGATTGCTCCAAAACAGACAGCTCGGCCTCATCAGTTGATACTTGAAATGCATTCTCGATAAACGCAATTTTAGGAATTTTGATCCAACGGTACCTCCATTCCCTAGATAGTATACTTGTCCTTGCTGCCTCTTGAATAGGTAAAAGACATAAGATGGTTTCTACTATACTTGAAGGAAGATTGCTGATCATATCCATCTCAGGATATTATTATTGGACCGAAACTAGATACAGCTGCAAGCCTGCAAAATCCGTTACTGTACTGTAATGTATATCCATCGAGGATAAGCTTTGTGTAATACAAACACAAAGTAAGCCTAAAACATATATAGTTGAATTTTGAACTTAATATATTACAGTACTTGTGAATCGATCAAACAGGAAGCTTAGATAAACATACATGTATTTCATATTAGTTTTAGAAACACTAAGACGAAACATATATGAAAGTCTGAAAGTCCTATAACCATAAGATCTCCAAATATATAGAAACAATACAGGGTGTTTGGGATTCCGATTTAACTTATTGCGTCTTTTAAACGCGATAACCACTTTTGAGTGTTTGGATGTGAAAACCAGAAAGGGCTTATACCAGTGGAGGTCCTAACTTTACAAGTACTTAAGGATAACCATAAGCAAAATATATGCAATCCCAAACACACCCTTAATAGCAAAGTACTTTCTCAAGTGTTTCATATTATGCAACCTCATTCTTTAATATTCCCATTTAGTCATTAAACTTGTGAAACAGAACATTTAATTTAAGCTTATTTGACTCAGCTTATATTTCACAACCCAGTTAATTCTGGGTTTTTTTTTTCCTTGCAAGCTTATGACTTGACGGAAAAGAAGCCGGCAGAAATGGACTTACGAGATATTAGTCGAGTAAAATAAGCTTAAACAAACATCCCCAAACAAAGGTATATAGCTATCATATGTGATTATCACGCTTGTTTTCAGCACATATGGTAAATTACTAAATTACCCTATGCATTTTGATTCCTAATCAAAACCTTGGCGGATTTAATATGTTAAAAGCATATACACTATATTAAGGGGGTGTTTGGGCAAACCAACTGAATCACCTTATCCTGAATTTCTAAAAACAGTTAATTAGCTTAGTGGTAAGAAACCTAACCTCGAGACAAGTTCAAACCTCACTAGGTTCACATTTAGTAGTGGCCAGTGATAGAGTCGAAACGGTCACGTGATACCTTGTTCAGGCCGCGTACATCTGAGTCAAAATAGTGCACCTCCCTAAGTAACCTAGACGGTCAAAACCTCATCCGTTTACCCGTTTTAGTTTATAAGCTTATGCAATCCAAATAATATACCCACAAGGGTGACCCGGCCGTAAGAATACCAACGGTAAGAATATTAGCCTTCCAAAGTGGAGGTCAAGGGTTCGAATGAACCTCATGGCCACAGAGGTTCACCTGCGCCGACTCCGGGCTATCCAAAAAGGTAGTCGCCCTGGGATTACCCAATGTCGAAAACCAAGGTAAATAAAAATAAAAAAATCCAAATAATATGCTTATTAGCTTATCCCAAATTAGCTGAAATTTATGAGATAAGCACAATAAGTGGTTCAAAAAACTTATCTAAACAAACTAGATGAAACCCCCAAAAATATGTAAAAAGAGAATTGGTACCTGATGATGGGTTGCTGATTGTTACAGTATTAGGTACGGATGCAGCAAGTACAAAACATGAAAACCAAACCGAATAGTATTAGGAAGATCAAAACACTTTAAACTGACACGAAGGATCATCTATAAAGTGTTACTTCATTCATTTTAAAGTTAGTGGTGTCTGATTTGTAATTACAAATCCACCATTTTTTTTATGAGTATGCTGAGATGAGATGAGTACGAAAAGCCGCCGTGATGCGTGAAGGCTTTTTTGAATTTAATTTTGATAAAAATCGTTTTTTTTTATAGAAATGAAAAAGATTACTTGCTTTATTAACTTCATTCTATATTCTATATGTATGACACTTTATGTAAACTCAATATATTTAAAATATGATATAAATATATAAATTTATAAATATTTTTATATTTTGTGCCGTTTTAAATCACGCTTTAAAAAACGTCACAACTCGCCATAACTTCTAAGGCGTAAGGCTTAGCCATGCCGCCACGCCACGGCTCACGCTATTTATAACCTTGCTAATTCTATAAGTTTCATTCCCAAATAAATTGCACAAATCGTCTTTGTGGTTTAGCCATTTTGCATGTTTAGTCCGCGTGGTATCGAAATTGCAAATGGTATCCTTGTGGGAAACTTTGAAATCCGTTTTAGTCCTTATTTGAACCGAAATAAATATCCATATTATTCAAAGTCCTATATTTTTTTCAAATTAAACAACCCAATTGCAACACCACGATTCCCAGCTTTGTTTTCCTACTAATTTTCTATTAATCATCCACAACCACCATCAACATCAATTGCAACAACATGATTGCCGTCATCCGTCGTTTCCGGAGCAAATACGTCATATTTTTCTAGATCTGAAGGATTGATGTAGTTGTCGTTGATCTTTTTGATAAAAATCTGGAAAGAGAGTTGAAGATAGTCAAATGTTTTTGAATTTTGATATAAAAGAAAACTAAAATTTAAAGAAAAAAATATAGTATAAAGAAGACAAGGGTAAAATAATCATTTTTGTTTGATAAAGGACTAAAACGGATTTCAAGGATCACGCCTGCAATTTCGATAGCACGCGGACCAAATGTGCAAAATGGCCAAACCACAAGCACGGTTTTTGCAATTTACTCTTCAATAATTAATAAACCAACCAAACAATTTTATTTAGAGTGAAAGTAAGGAAAGTAACTCCTTTAATTTCATACCCTCTTACTAAACACTCTCTAAGAACATCTCCAATATTAGCACTTAAAATTTGCACTAATACAGTGCAAAAATAGAATCTTTATAGCATATACTAAAAAAAGTTGCTCCAATGTGTAACTCTACATTTTGCACTAAACAATTTTACCTAATATAAGTACAAGTCGACACTATCAATAGAAAAAATAGTTTGAATAACGCATATCAATATTGTGCTCATTGGAAACGTATCAACGAGAGACTTATAAAAATATAGTTTATATAAATTAGATTTTATTTTTAATTAAGTATCAACTATTTAACAAATATGTAGAGTTTAAATATGGTGAATAGTATTAGTATGAACTATAGTGTAACACTATATTTAGTGTATTACTATTCATGGCACTAAGTTGGTGTTGATAAAATTGGAGAAGCTTTTTGATACCTTTTGGCACTAAATTAGTGCAAAAAGCAATTTTGTGTAAACATTGTAGATGCTCTAAACATCAATCCAACCTATGATTACAATTTATTGACGAGATATCACTATAACTATTTGTTGTTAGAAAATCTCGTTGTTATGTACATTTGATATAAAAAGGTACAAATAATCTTTTTTATGTTTTATATTTGAGATGGGATATTAAAGTGATTGTAGTACCCTTCTTAACTTTTTTTATATAAAACATGGGTATAAAAATAACATAACAGAAAATATAAAGTTTGATAAGTTAAAAGTAATAAAATCAAAAAGATATGAAATAAAAAACTATAAAAAAAATTGTCTTGTTTTGTCAATGCAATGAATCAAATGGGTAAGATGAGTAAAAGGGTATCGAAATATAATATCATTTGATATTTAAGATGAAAAGAAGAAAACTCAAATTCTACTTGGTGTATTTTGTTTTTTTTTTTTTCTTACATAATCAGTTTCATTTAATTTTTATGAAATTTTGACTTTAATTACTTAATCACAATGCTTTATTTTTTAGAAAACATAACACCTTTCATTTCGCAAGATGTGATGAAAATATGGAATTCTTTGATATAAGAGCTTCTTCTCTAGCAGGCGATTTGGCCCATTTTATCTTTCCTGGTAATCAGGAAAGGCCTTTCCTTATCACGACCACCTTCCTTTATTCGGAATTCATTCGTCTCAAAAGAAAGAGCTAGCAAACCACACCAATTCCATTCCAATTATAACATCCGTTATGGATTCGGCATTGCAGCACCTCAGAGATCTCATAGGCGATGTCATTGTTGGTATGCCTCGATGTTCTGAAGTCGCTTGTGTACCTTTAAAGCTATGTTTAAGACGTTGAGACTTGGAACACGTCAAAGCTCTTAAAGCTTGTAGTTTTAACCTGAACGGCTCAAGAGTGATCAAAGTAGAATACTTCAAACGCAACTATCTCTAAACATTTTCTAACATGTGCCCCTGGGGCACATGTTAAGGAGGCTGTATGTCACAGTCTGATTGGCTAGCAGTTATTTGTGAGGCCTGATAATGATTAATAACAATAATTGCTGGCAAATCAGGCTGTGACACACACAGCCTGTGTCCCCACCTTAACATGTGTCCCTGGGGCGCATGTTAGAAAAACCCATTTGCATATTCATATCAACTTTACAAATTTGTAGCTTGTATTCGAATCCCAAGTATAACTCAACAGCATATTTAAAGCCTGAGAATACCTCTGTTTGGCATGTCTGTCGCATTATGCATCAGAAGATTCTGTAAATTCTCTCACCTTAACAACCTTCAGGAATTCAATTAGAGTAAAATCATTACATGTACAAGTAAGTAGCAACAAAACTTGTATATATAAAATGTTACATTCGATTTTACTGCAACAAATATGTCCACTAGAAACTGTAAAATCACTTAGAAGTTGCAAATATATCACCATAAAAACCATGTTTCATTATTCACGACAAACTGAAAGATATGTAACATGCCAATCCCAACGTAAGTGTGCATCCAATGTTCTCAAACCAAAAAATATAATGCAAAGATAAAACCTATCTATATGCCTCGATCAAACCAAAATCTACAGGAGCAAAGCTGCAGACACAATCAAACATTCACTGAAATTCGTTTTTGTTTTGTTGTTCTTTACATTACACTTCTGGAGCAGCAGCTGGTGCAGGAGCCCGCAATAGTGGTTGAAGAGCCTTCACCACGATGCTCATATTTGGCCTAAATTCGGCCTCGTACTGAACGCACAAAGCCGCCACAGCCGCCAGCTACATAAATACAGCAAATGTCGTAATGTTGTTTAGTTAAGCAAATAATGATTTTAAAACGTTGTTGTTCTTCAAAAGATATAATACCTTAGCAACTGCTTTTGGAGGGTATTCTCCCTTGAGCCTTGGGTCAACACATTGCTTAACCTTGTCTTCGCTTAGCCTCGGTGTAGCCTATATGTGACCAAAATGAAAATAAGTTCAACCTGATATTTTAACATTATTTCTGTTAGGGGACTTTGAATCCACTGGCCTCATTTGTCATGTTTCCTTTTTTAGCTATTTTTTATTTGTTTGACCCTTTTGAACGGTGTGAACATAACTTAAATCAACCTATGTATAAGTAAATGGTCAAAACTGCCAGCTTATATTTCATTTAGTTGCGCTCCGGGTCCCATCTTCACATCTTTCAACCAAATGGGTACGGAGTACCCACAAAGAAGACAGATAGTTCTTTTCCCATTTTAAATGATTTTAAGTGAAAGATTGTTTTTGTCAGGTTTCTTTATTCGGTGTTCCTATATTGTGGAGTCCATGTTTGTTTCACTACGTACGACCAATCTCTTTATAGGACCCACAAAATGAAAATGTCAAAAGAAGTACTCACCCAAGTGACAAGACTCTGCTGTCCACGTGGCATTGTGTGGTCAACAGGTTTCCGCCCAGTTAGAAGTTCAAGCAGGACAACCCCAAAGCTATACACGTCACTTTTTTGTGTCAACTGTCCAGTCATTGCATACCTACAAAAAGGTTCCATAGTTGGTTAATCCACCATTCATATGAAAAACATATAATATTATTGTATAAAGCAATAATCTTTGAAGGTACATTTAAAAGCAGAAGATTCTTTTTAGAGATAAAACATACTTAAAACGATACTACGTAATAGATTATGGCACTTCTTGCGGTCTAAAACTAAAAAGCATCTAAGCTGGTGCTTCTTTTTTTCCTGCCATTATTTGTTACAGCATCTTTTACAATGAGCTGTAAGGCTTTAGATTAAAAGTAAATAGAAATGATAAAGAAGTATTGTTACTCTGGTGCATGGTAGCCAAAAGTTCCCAAAACACGAGTAGAATGCAAGCGAGCTGCCATATCTGGAGCCTGATTTGAAAGGTTAAAATCGGCAATCTTGGCTCTCAAATCCTCAAACAATAGCACATTGCTAGACCTAATATCTCTGTGAATTATCGATGGTTGGACCTTCTCGTGCAAATAATCGAGTCCCTTTGCTGCATCAACAGCAATCTTTACTCGCTGCATCCAATCAAGAACGGGTCCAGGTTGTGCTCCTTGCACACCTTTCCTGCCTGCATGTACACACAAACATACAGATTTAGATTTAAAAACAGGATACCAACTATATTGCAACTTTTATAAACACAATAAATCAGATAATATTTCAATACCGTGCAATATGTCGTGTAGAGATCCCATGGTTGCAAATTCATAAGCCAAAACACGGATATTTCCTTCGACACAGTAACCGCATAGCTCAACAAGATTGTCGTGCTTCAGTGTTGAGACCATGGAAACCTAAAATCAAAAGACAAACGGGTCAGATAAAAGGCACAACTAGAAACTGAACCGAGTACAAAATTTGTTTCTATTCAAAGATTGAGAAGTAAGTTACCTGAGTCAAAAACTCATTATTTGATTCAGCTTCAGTAGAAACGTCGAGCTTTTTCACAGCCACACTTTTTCCATTATTTAAGTTTGCAAAATAAACCCTTCCATATGAACCTTCACCGATCAATGCCTTTGATCCAAAATTCTCGGTTTTTTCTTTCAGTTCATCAAGTGAAAGTGATGGCACTTCTATTGTTGGCACTGCTTTTTGCGGATCAAACTTGAGAGGAGGTTGTACTTTGTTGTTATGCACTCCTACATTACATGTAGGTAAAAGCGTCAACACAAAATCGAATGATCTGATATTTAAATTATTAAGCATTAAATAACCAACATTAATAAAACCGTTGTGTTTGGACAAGCTTCTGGTGCTTTCGATGGTAATGCGTTTTTTTGGAAAATTAAGCTTGTTTAAGAAGAGTAATAAACGAAACACGAGTATATAAGTAAATTTACTCTGCTCTTTAATAATCGGTCAAACTAAATAATCAGATAATCACTTTGAGCTAACATATCCTAACACCCCCGTAGTCAAGTAAGTTCCTATTTTCACTTTTTCCAGAAAAGCAAAAGCTATTACAAAAGCACACACAGGGGCTAACTAACACTCGTGATAAATCATTTTGCTGCAAATATAGAAATCATTTACAAAAGGGGTGTCAAATGAAACATACCATCACCATGACCACTATGGCTCTTTACCAAGCCATTGTCGTTTGAGGGGTAGGACTCTTCAACTTGACAAGTACAACACAACCACCTCCGCATCCTATCTCTCTTCCTCAAAATTAAATCGTCTTGAGCCCTTTGTTTCCCCAAACGTCGAAAGTATCCAGGAGGAGGTGCGCCCTACATAACCATACAAACATGTTTAGCTTATCGTAAATAACAAACCCAAAACCTCATCAATAGATTGCTCAATACATAGGATCAATATTAATTTATAAAGTGCATATCGTGTTACAACTACTAGTGATAAAACATTGTGTTGCAAATAATTAATGAAAATGCTTCTGTCACTTGAAATTGCAATAAAATACGGCAGTCAGATAAAAACAAGGGCAGAAAGGCTAAATTAATTGCAGATTTAACCGCTAAAAACAGTTACACGCGTAATTTAGCCATAGCCAAACATAACTACTTTTGTAACATAACACAGATCCTCAATACAATACAAATTATATCATATATTAACATTATGTTTCACATCTTATATCCTATCAACAATTCGGGATTAACGATAATCAAACGAATTATACATCAAAGATCTCAAACTAGAACAATCACATAAAATTCTCACCACTAAACCGCGAAAACGACCACCGCCAGAATCCATCACAACAATCAACACAATTTTCACACAAAGTTATTAATTAAATAAAATTTTCAGAAAATAAAAACTACCCACAAAACAATTCAACAAAATTTTCCAAAAAATGAAAACTGCCCCACAAAAAAATTCAACACAATTTTCCCAAAAAACAATTAAATCAACAAACTTTAATCCAAAATAAACAAAACCCAGACGAAAAAATCGATAGAAACACCCAAAATTAAAAACCCAATAATAATTTACCAAAATAAACAAAACCCAGATAAGAAATTCAATAAATTGAAAAGGGTATTAAAAAAGATTCAATTTTGAACCCAAAAAAAAGTAAAAATCTTGATTTATAAGCAAATAAAATGATTAGTAATTAAGATTGTGTTATTAAACATAAAGTAGAAAGATAATAAATTAATTAAAGCGGATTTGAAGGATTACCTGTCTTGTGTTGTCAAATTTGGGGTTTCTTGATTTAGGGTTTGATTTTTTTTATTTATTGTTAATATAAAGATGGTTGTATATAGTTTTGGGGAAAATTGACAGATAAGCAAATGAGAGCGATTACAATGAGGATGAGAGAGAAAGCTTTAACGGCTTTTTCATTTTTTAAGGGTGCTGAGTAGTGCAATTTTTGACATGACACGATAAACGATACGGACGTGTTACGCAGATTTTTTTTATGGTTAGTTTTTTGACACGATTAATAAATAGGTCATGTTCGGGTAGAGGTTATAATAACCCGTCAACCTGCGAACCCGAACACAACTCGATTGCCACCCTAGTGTTTATTACGACTCTTATAGCTAGCTTATTACTTATTTGATTTTCGGCTTATGTTTTACAAGCTCGGTTTTTGTAGCTACTTTTTAGTTTACATAAGCTTATTATGTCATAATAAGCTTATATAAGACGAAATGTTTTTAAAATGAGCCACGAAAAGTGACCTTATGAAACATAAGCTGAAAATTAGATAAGTTATAAGCCCGTTATATAAACCGGAACACACACCCCTTTGTTATTTTACCTTTTGTTTGTTTTTTTCTAAACTGATTGACTAACGGGTAAACTTTGGCTTCGTGCATCTCTTTTGAATATCGATTGCCAAATATATAGTCGCACGCAATCACTATTTGTTTGATTAACCTTTAGAAAAGAATTATGATTGAATTCATGACTTATATTTTCAAAACTGTTTTTAACTGATTAATTTAACGTTGACCATGAATGAATAATGACACATTTGATGGTAGTCTTTTTAATATTGATTGCGAAGTATATAGCCGCACGGAATAAGTGTATGTTTGATCGACCTTAAGAGAAAAGTTATGATTGAATTCATGACTTATATTTTCAAAACTTTTTTTAACTAATTAGCTGAACGCTTTTACGGTTATTGAATAATGCCACCTTTGATGGTAGTCTTTTTGAATATCCATTGCGGAGCACATAGCCGCACGCATTAAGGGTTTGTTTGGTTGAGGGATTACGATTGAATTTGTGGCTTATATTTTCAAAACTATTTTTAACCGATTAGTTGAATGTTACGGTGAATTAATAATGCCATCTTTTAACTATCATTTGCCAAATATGTATCCACACGCAATAATTTTGATTAACCTTTAGAGAAGAGAGTTATGACTAAATTAATGACTTGTATTTTCAAAAATATTTTTAACTGATTAATTAGACATTTACAGTCAATGTAATGCCATCTTTGATGGTAGTGATAGAGAAATAATTTATTTATTAAGTATGATAAAAACAAAAAAAAAGCGTTTTTACTTTGTTCGCTAAAAAATTATTTGTCTTTGTTTGTTTAAAGAATGAAGAAACACAAATAAGATTTTACATTATTTTAGTTAGACAGATGTGCATAAAGCACTAAAGTCTTGTCCGTGTATTCGTGTTCGTAAAACCCGATTATATTTTTAGTTAAGTAATTAGGAGTATAATTAAACCGCGAACAAAAATAAAAAAAAGTAATTTATGCTTTTAATGCAAGGTTGTTTTTGTAAGGTTAGTTATTTTTTTCGTTATATTTATGTAACTTTTATTTAAACGAACATAAATAAACGAACATGAACTGAAAAGTGTATTTACGTATTCTCGTTTATATATTTGTTTATTACTTTAATATAAAGTCAAGTGAACTCCAAGCATATGTGGTCATAAACTAGTTTATTTATCAAGATTTCACATAAAATAAAGTGCAGATAGAGCAAACGTAGTTATAAACAAGAAATTTACGTGTCAAGATTATTCTATTATATGGCAAGATCGGTTGAATCATCCTGAGTCAATGATGATGTAAATATATATAAGGACTACGAGCTTTGTCGAAGATGAGTTGGTTTATGTATCTGGGATTAAAGTTGTGTTTGGCAACGGGCTTGCGATGACTTATTGGGACTTGAGCTTTTAAAATAAGTTGGCTTATAAAATAAATCTTGTTTGTCACAGGAGCTTATAAATGTTTTAATAAGCTATAAGCTTAAGCCCATAAAAAATAGCTTATAGGGGCTTATAGCTAGTAAAATTACTAAAATATCATTCAAAATATAGTGGATTATCACACAAAATGTTAATTTAATTTGATGTGTTTTTATGCGATTTTACAATAATAAACTTTAGCTCAAATTAATTCGCCAAACAATTTTATAAAATTATAAATTTTAATTTTCAAACTTATAATATAATATAATCTCAAACTCCAACACCAGCTTCGATTAAAGCTTCAGTCCCAAACCATTATCAAACATATGTACATGGCAATTTGAGAAATAAGTACTATAAGAACGTGTCTCACCAGGTGAGTTTAACTCATTTGATTCTGTCGGTCGTATTTATTTTGTTGAATTCGTTACTGTAGTTTGAAATATAAACTATATATTATATATAACCTTTGAATATTTGTGGTGGGTTGGTGGTGTTTCCAAAACTTTCGATATCATATGATTAAAAGAAAGACTATAGTGTTGGTTAGGGGTGGCAATTTCTGATCCGATAAATCTTTGAAACCGACACGAAAATTAACAGGTTCAGGTTTAGTCTAATAGATTTTGGGTCAGGTTTGGGTCGACCCATCTAACCCGTTTATTAAACATGTTAGGTTCGGGTTGGAAATAAATTAATGAGGTCTACCCGTCAACTCGTTTAAAAGTTTTTCCTAAAATTAAAAATTATTTATATTTTATTATATGTGTTAAATGGGTTAAACGGGGTGACCCGTAAACTCGTTTAACCTGTTTAACCCGTGTAATGTTCCAACTTTTGTATATAAAACGGGTTAAATGAGTCAACCCGAAACCCGTTTAACATATTCAACCCGTGTAACCTATTTAACCCACCAACCCAGGTATATATACGGGTTAAATGGGTCAGGTTCGGGTTATGTGTAAACAGGTTAGGATTGACATAGCTGACCCGATTATTTAAATGGGTCAGGTTCGGGTTGGGGTTTTCTGACCCGCCAAACTGCCAACCCGAACCCGCCAACTTGAACCAGACCATAATTGCCACCCCTAGTTTTGGTTTGTAATAGTTGATTTTACTCGATGAGCATCAGGTATTATGACATGTTAAAACATGTCATTTCAGCGTCATTTAGACATCTCATTTTTAATACTCACTGATATGTGTGAAAACACATATCCGTTTTATATCAAAAATAGCTCTAAAAAGATAAAATTATGCATAAAATGCTTGTATATTGTTTGTTTTGTCTTTGTGGTTATGTAGGTACGAATATTACAAAAATCTTAAGAAAACGGTCAAAACCGGATAATCACGGACACAATACGGAAAAGAGTGTACAAGAGCCGAGGATTTGATAGCAAGAAAGGTCAAAAGTCAACTCCAGTCAACCAAAGTCAACTCACTAAATGAAAAAACCCAAAAATTCCCAAATCAGCCCCTCAAATAAACCAAATTGAAAAAATGGTCCCTAAGCCCTAACGGTGTTAACTCTTATATATATATATATAGAGTTAACACTCGTTATCTCTTATTATAACCTTAAACCTGTTAACCTTCCCGAGCCCAAAACACACTCAGGCCCAATCCCTTTATATATAAGCCCAAGTCAACGAAGTAAAAACCCGGGTCAAAGAAGAAATCAAACGCACCCCTTTTATAAAAAGTAAAACACGGGAAAAGTGGTTTTTACTATTCACCCATCGTCCCAAAGATTACCTCGGGCTCAAAACAAAGGGTAAATGAAAATTAAGGATGTGGCTATGCAATTCAAGTGACAAGGTCCAACCTGGCAAAAGAAGACGTCACATGAGCCTCCCATTGGTCAATCCCCAAAAGGTCTGACACGCGGGTCTGACAAGAAACACACCAAGGACTATTATTTTGCACTAAAACAAGTGCAAAAGAAGCACAGATGGTCTGACACGCGGAATGCCACGTTGGCAATCCGTGTGCTCACTCATTTAATCCAACGGACATCAATAAGGATCCAATGACGAGGAGAGAATGAAAGGCCAAGATCAAGGGAGAAAAGAGCATGATCCAAGTCCTGGAAGCTTCATTTGCAGGCTATAAAAGCCCCTCACATTCACACACAAAGAGAGCTAGTTTTAGATATAATTTTCAGCTTATTAGATTTTAGTTTTTAAATTGTTCTTTAAAAATGTTTTAAGCTTAATGTTTGTTTAATGTAATCTTCTTTTCAGTATTGTAATCAATTTTCCATTAATGAAATTCGAGTTTACTCTTACTTTTCTCAAGTTATCTTTTATCTAAGAATTTACTAAATAAGCTGTTATTGTTCTTAAGCCTCTAATAAGCTGATCATAAGCTCTTCTCAAGTCTCTAAGCTTGGGATTGAGCTAAGTTTAATCATTAATCTATTTAAACCTTTAAAATTAGCTAAATACCTTTGCTAAATGGAAATAAGCTATTCGGATAATAAGCTTACAATAGAAGAGCTTATGGGACTTAACTAGCTTATCCTTGTGATAAGCTAGAGCTTGTAGACATCATTTTGAGCTTATTTAGCCTTTGTTTAGCTAAGGCCTTTGTAAGTCTTCTTTTATCTTCACTGTCTTTTATTTTCTAGTTTGAATATGCTTATTATGCTTATCTACTTGCTTATTTGTGCTTATAATTGATTTTTATATCTTATTAGTTATGTTTGATCATCTGTTTTTTATTTCTATAGCTTAGATCTTAGATTTTCATAAGTTGTCTTTAAAATCTATAAAAATCCAAAAATAAGTAGCATAGTTGGTAGCTTATTATTTCTGGCTTGTTTGCTTATTCATAAATGTTCATATTGGTTATTATAAGCTGTTTAACATCTGGTATTTGATACTTGTGCTTTAAATCTCATTATCATAAGCTTATAAGGGTATTTTGGAATTTAAAGGGGTGTTTGGTTAATAACAGTACTAACTCTGGTTAGTACTGTTAAAGCCATTTAACCTTTTGGATCTCTTAAAATCTCATTATTAGGTTTATATAAGCAGGATTTAGAGTAGCTTGTAGGTTTAATCAAGTTTTCATATGTTTTTTAGTTAATACTTTGATCCTGTGATCATTAAATCTTTCATAGTAGCATATCTAGCTTAAGTCTCTTCTAGTTATTGGTAGCACTCAAATTGATTCTATTTTAATGTTATAGAACAAGTCATTAGGCCTACAATTGTTGATTTTAAGTTTTAGTTTAAAAAGTGCAAACTGCATCAGCAGTTTAAACTGCATCAGCAGTTTAAACTGCTAAAATTTCCTTTTTCAAGTTAAGTTTTCATTAGGTAAAAGTAGGATTTAGCTTTTCAAATTTCAAGCACAAGTAGATTATAGGCCAAAGTAATTAGATTAGGGCTTATTTTGTTCTTTATAGCTTTTTAGATTATCTGAATTTGATCTGGAAGTTTAGCTTTTGTCTTTTCATATAAACTCTTAAAAAACCAAAAATAGTATTCTGTTTGCATGTTGTTTTCAAATAGCTTTTTCATTAAGTTCTTGAAGCTCAAAATAGTTTTTGAAAGAGGTTTTAAAGAGCTTTTTAGTTGTAGTTTAATCAAGTATAGCTTAATAGTGCATAAGGATCCAAGAGCTTATTGAAAAATAAGCCTAAAAGTTCCCCCAGGGACTGTTTGGGTAGTCAGTTTTTGTTAAGTGCTTATTAGAATTTTATAGCTTATTGCCTTCAATTTTTGTCTAAATTCTATATTAGCAAGCTAATTAGGTTAGAATTAAGTAGTCTTTATCTTGTTTAGTTCAGTTATAGCTTATTTTAGCTTTTCATTAAAAATCCAAAAATATTAAGTCAGTAGCTATTAACTTTTTCATTATGCTTTTTAGTTGCTAATCTGTTTTTCAAAATGAATTTGGTTTGCAATTTTAAGTAGCTTATTAGCTGTACTTTAAGTAGGTGATAAGCTTTTTGCCCTAAGGATCCATTTATAAGCTAAATTTTAAGCTTGAAGTTGCCCTTTCAGGCTGTTTGATTTTCAGTTAGTATTTAAAAGCTTATTTGAATTTTCAGCTTATGACTTGTTTTCCTTTGCTTATTTTCTATTTAAACTAGCTTATTAGGTTAGGATTAGTATAAAAGTGCTTTTTGTTCTTAGGTTTCAGCTTATTTCAGCTTTTTGAGTTCTAAAATTTTGAAAAGCCAAAAAAAAAATTAGTTTTAGTTGTCTTTTTGTCTTTTAAGCCATTTTCCAGCTTATTTCTTGAGTTTCAATAAAAGTTTCTTTTATTAAAAGTGCTTATTTTCAGCTTTTCTAAAACTTTGTTTTTATAAGTTTTCAAAAAAAGGGAAGGTGGAAATCGGGGGTGAGCAAGGCTCGAACCCCCGACCTCAACACCCTCACCCTTTATAGCAACACAACACCACACACCACTACCAACGTGCCCTGGGGTCTTTTTCGTTATAGATTTACAAAATCTATTACTTATATACATTTTCCCCCTTTTAGCACAATAAATGTTTAAGCTTATTACACAGCTTATTCGATAAGCTGTGTAATCAAGCTTATTTTTCCTAGGTTCTTATTAGTTCAAGCTATTTTCCATAATTTTTTTAGAATTTTTATAATTAGTTTAGTATTTTTAAACATTTATTTTTATTAAAAACTTTAAAAAATCATAAAAAATAGAAAAATAATCAAAAAAATATAATTCTTTTTTAGAAAATTTTCTTTTATCATAAAGTTTCTAGGAAAATTAGTTTTGCTTTCGTAGGGTTTAATTTGCAAAATTTCAATTTTTAAAGAACGGGATTCGTTCCCGTTCACGTTTTTCGTGTTTTTAAGCTCATTTCAACTCCGTTTTTGTTCTAGTTTTCTTTAAACTTACTTTTTAGTCAATTAGAGTCTATTAAAAGAGAAAAATTCATTTTAGGTTTAATTTTGGAAATTTAGGGTTTTTAATTACCATTTAGGGTTCCCGTTTTGCGTTTTTAGTTAAAGTTTAATTTCCCGTTATTTGTTTTCGTGCTTAATTGTTATCATTTGCTTATTTTAATTGTTTTTAATTCATAGAAATAGATAATCAAATCAATCTTTGTTACCAATTCAAATCATTGTCCGAACAACAAACGTGGTCTCAATTTCATAAATCGTTGGGGAATAACGACCCGGGAATCATACTTCCCGGTTAATATACGTATAATATATATATTTGTGAAGATTTTCCTTTCTACCTTTGTCCTCAAGGGTAGTTTGGTAATTTTCTTTCATATTATATTTTATTATTACGTGTATAGATTTACAAGCAATCAATGATTTAGGTCGCCTTTTTTGGAACACTGATATCGGTATTAAATTATATGAGTGTACCGATAGTATATTAAATTCTAAAACTTGTTTTTGTAATGCATTCCGAGACTGCATAGTAAGTACTAGGATTTGCTTGATAAGAGGCATTAGGATTAACCCATGTTTTAAACCTTAGAGGCACTAGGATTAACCCATGTTCTAAACATGTAATTGTTATGATGGTCACACCGATCATGTAACTATCCCACACCCTTGCCATATACTCATTTCTAGTACAGGATACCCCTAGTACAACCCTCTGAGCCTATCCTTTTTTATGGTTCTCGTAATTTTCTGGTTAAGCCGGACTATTAATGAAGAGCATTGTCACCCTTAAACCAATCGTTACACCCAAATCGCCTTAGCCTATCTTGTATGTACTCGTTTTTAGTACATTATTGTTTTAACCCGAGTTAATTATTGAGTACACGGTTGTTAAGTCCTTATCCTTGTAAATACAGTTTTGGGACGATTGGGATTCATGGTAGTATTCATCTAATGAAGAATTGGGGAAGAAGTAATTTATTACCCTCAATAGAGCTCAATAAGCTCCATGTTATGTTGATCCGTCTCAATTCGGGTCATTGAATAGTTTGCTTGTAAAGTATGTAAAAGCTCAAGTGTATGGGTGCATCTATAAGCCCCATGTGACGTATTATGTTATTCGAAAAAAGAGAAAAACAGAAAAGAAAAAGAAAGAGATAGATGTAGAGTTTGTATATCTTCGTCCGAGTCTTGGCTTAGCAACCAAACCAACGTGTATTCGTATAAATAATTAGCTAACCCTTCCACTCCAAATTTACCCAAAGCCACCTAAATGTATCCCATCCGTTTCCATTTCCATTATATGTTATCTTACACCTACAGCCCACAACCCTTTAAAAGACCTCTTAGATAGTAATGAATAATGCTTGCTCCCAGCGGTGAAGATTTGATCCTTTACCAAGCCTATGGTAATTTATATGCTATGACAGGTAATGAGTGTTGATTTTCTGTTTCCCTATTATGTTATAATTTATTATACACCCGAATGAAAAAGAGAATCCCAAACACTTATGTGAGGTACTAGTGTATGCTTTTCGTGCTTTTAATTACGAGGTCTAGAAGACTGTGTTGTACAATACTTTTAAAGAGTAGGTTAAATGACCCTCATATTGCTATTGTCTAGGTAAAAAAGCCCATTTGCTTGAGGACAAGCAAATCCCAAGTGTATGGGTATTTGATGAGGTGTCATTTTATACACTATTTCGGAGTCATTTAACCCCTTAAATCATGCAAATATGTCAAGATTATGTGCTTAATGGTTTGTTTTCAGGTTTTTAATCTTCTATGAGACACATACCAAGTGATAGCAAATGTGAGCATTGAGCACCATAAGTTTGTAGATCACACACCTTTGCTAGATTTTGACAAGTCTTCGTCACAACATTGTAAGCACGAACAAGTTATCTTCAAACGTTGTAAGCCGTTTAAGATATGATAAGAACACAAACCTGTGAAACTCCACTTCAACTTCAAATAGGCAATAAACAATCTTCTTCGTAACCAATTAATCCAAGAATTACGAGCCTTTAAACGTTTAAGAACATTTAAAACCAAAAACAATATGTTAGCTTCCCCTTAAACGAAGCATCCTGTTCAATTCAAGATCCAAACCATGTGTGTGTCATCCGATATCTGTCAACGCTAGCAGTTGAAACTTCTATCTCGAGCAGTATTAACTTTTTACTATTGTTCTCTTTAAACAAAAATCCAACAGTACTAACAAACTCGAAACATAACTAGCAGTTGTAAACCCTTCTAGCAGCACTAACCAAAATACTTGACAGCACTAATACACATTATACAAACGCCACCACTTTATTTCTTTTCTTAAATACGCAGCCACAAAAAGAAAATCCAAAACCAAATATGCTCTTCGCACACTTAGCATAACAAGATATTAACAATATTACCTATAATATTGAAGCATTAATCTTGTATTCGTTGGCAACATAAACCTCTTATGGCAGCGGAAACATATAAATAGCAGCACATATAGCAGTACTAATATAAAACGAGTAACAGTAACATTCCTTATGGCAGTATTAACACACAACGAACATCACTAACCAGAGACAACAAGATTAACATATCGTTGGCAGTATTAAGTTCTGAACCAGCATTACTAAGTAGTTTCTTTGGAAACATTAACTCATATGAAACAATATTATGGGAACTAAAATACAATCCCTAATAATTAGGGTTTCCAAAACATAACAGATTCTATTCCCAAATATTTGAACCACAAGTTTTATTCGTACTTGTACCATTAGAAACATACACGATCCAAACTTGAATATTTGTGTACGTCTTCAAATCTGCCTTCTTACATTCCTAAAACCATTCTCCATACATAATGAACCACGAGCAATAAACCTTCAACGATCGAATGATGGATCATTCAAGTTTTTGAGGAAGCTTATGCCTGCCCAGCAAGCCATTCCACAATTATTTGTTTCAAGATCTCTTGATGAAGACTAAAGATCACATGTAGTCGTTAAGGATCAAACCAGCAAAATATAACATCGTGAAGGACCTGCTACTTCTTCATTGATTCAAATAACCTAAGCAGAAAAATCTTTGAAGATCGACTTTTAAAGTATAAAACCCTATTAGGGTTTTCTTCAACAAGATGCATGACCATTAGATTACAACGATTCAACAATACATACGAACTTTATTATTATTCAGCAATAATAACAATATTGTTTAGAATCGTTTTTGAAGCTCTTGTGATAATTTAAAATCGATTTAGGATTTAGGTTTAACTTTTGCGCATCAAGGGTTGTTAAACATAAGCAATCGAATCACCAAACATCAACTTATAAGAACTATATCATTGCTTACGTGAACACTGTCACACCTCCAAACGGGCCCTGGACGGAATACGTGTCCGGAGGCGTGATGCTCCTGGATATCTCAAGTACAAAGCATAAATAACAACCTCTAAGGGAACGTTTTGAAAATAAACACCGTTGCATAAATTTAAAATTATAATAAGTTTTACATCGATCAAATTTAAAGGGTTTAAATGACAATACGCGGAAGCTTAAATGAGTTCAACACCGGTATTTAAAGACATAGATAAATCTTTGGTAAACCGGTACAGGCAAATAGACTTCACATAAGTCAAGCAACGACATCCATGCTAAGCACCTGAGAAAAACATGCTTAAAACGTCAACATAAAGTTGGTGAATTCATAGGTTTAGTTCAAACGTTGATATAGTGGACCACAAGATTTCAAAACGTATGTGACAGTTATAACAGATGCAAATTCACATAAAGAGGTATTTACGTTGCACTAAGCTCATGACACCGAAGCTAATTCTAAACGTAGCATATAACATACCAAATAATTGCTTGCCCTTACAGGTGTCCGACCAAAGACCACCTAACTAGATTCGACAAGACATATATCCGTTAGTCCTTGGACAACTCGAACTAGTGAGCGCTACTTACTCGGATAGGGATAATTAGTCCCAATAGATCTATTTATTCACTCGCGCTCCCTCAACCGGTCCTACGGTCAAGAAATTAAGAGTTCATGATAGTTCGGGAAAATAGTGATCTAAACGCTACTTAGGCAACATGTAAACAAGGAAATCTCACATATAGTACTTGTATCCAGTTTTAAAAACAAGCAATGTTTCTTACCCCAAGTTATAAAACATTTATTCAAAATGAGTAAAAGAGTGGGGCTGTGAACTCACCTTATGCGAGTTGTGGATTAAAGTAAATCAGTTAAATGAAGACGGATCTCACGGTCCTAGCTACAACCTAACATATAGTCGTCGTTCAAGAATGATGTACAACGAATAACGCTTAACGCAAGAGCTGATCATCCGAGCATGAGTAGACACGGCGTATCCTTTTCAAACGTACTTTCAAAAGTTATAAATTTTGACAAGTCTCGACGTTTTGAAACATCATCGAAAATATTTTGTCTTTTTGTGTATTTCGTCATTTAGTGTATTTTGTCTTTTAGTGTATTTCGTCTATTAGTGTTTTTCATCTTTTAGTGTATTTCGTCTTTTAGTGTATTTCGTCTTTTAGTATATTTTGTCTTTTAGTGTATTTCGTCATTTAGTGTATTTTGTCTTTTAGTGTATTTCGTCTTTTAGTGACCCGACATACCAAAGTTGACTCGATAACCGTAAATGTTGACCTAGACTCGACACTTTACGTTATTCTTCATTTTATCATAAGTTTGATAATAAAAGTATATTTTTCGACTTTTTTATAAAGTTTATGAAATTTCGGCATGACCTTTATAAAAATATCGACTTTTCATTTTTATCAACCTTGACTCGTGAAAATATCCGTTTTACAAAGGTACATCTTTTATTGACTCGAAAGAATATCAAAATATTGCAATAAATCCGTTTTAAACCTAAACCTCTTCGACTTTCAATTTACGCTTCCAACAAATCCAACATCTAACTTAATCTCTTCGCCAACAATATTTAAACAAACCCTGTAATAACTTTAGAAAGTAACCAATTATCAACTATTCATCCCAATATGAGTATGCAAGAGATTTCCATGATTAACAATACAATATAAGGTTGCATACATGGTTTCAATAGCCATTATATAAGGTTGCATACGTCATATTCCAGTGGTGGGGCTCAAAAGCGGCTTCATCTCGGATCAATGTAGTGACGTGAAATAGAATAGATGTCAAGCTTCACATGCATTCATGGACCAATATAATGATATCCTGATATCATGTGAAGCTGGTGGGCTACTAATCATTGAAATGTGAAAATGAAGTTATGGCCAGGATGGTAACTGTTTTTTTTAGTTTCCATAGCTTGTACGTAATATGCTAAATAACCACAAGAGCATGGATAGGAGGGGGATGTACCCGTACGTAAAGCAAAGTAGGATAAAGATTTATAAGATCATCGTCATTTGACATCTGCATTTCACATACAAAATAAGAAAACAAAAAGAGTTCTAACCACAAGAGCATTTGACATTTGCATGTTACAAAGCATGGAAAACATGCTTTATAAGACGATCGGCATTAAAAAGACGAAAGAAAGAAAAACATGATTTCTAACCTCAAGAGTATGATCCACATTTGTTTCGTTTTTGATATCCTTCATTTTGTTCTTTCTTTCTGGTATACACGAAAATGGCTAATGAATGATGGATGGGTTACTAACTCATGGTTGTTTATATAGGTCTTTCTAGTGGGTAAAGAAAAAGAATTGTCAAACATTCCTTTGTTACACAAACTACATGCGTGTAATTAAGTGTAGTAGTAATTAGTTAGATCATTGCTTAAAATACCATGCGTGCATATGACTTTTCAACATTATGTGTTTTGAATTTAAAACATTAAACATTATTACATTAAACATTATTATCATAATGATGTAGTAGTAATTAGTTATAGCATTGCTTAAAATACCAACGTTACCAGACGTGTATATACTGAACATTCAACCTTACCTTGCTTAAAACATTAAACATTAGTTCCTTAAATAAAATACATTAAGTTTTCAACATTCAACCTACACGACACTAAATTTTCTCCAGGCATGCATTCAACTTTCAAACATTCCTAAATTAGATTTTTCAACTTTTCTAGTTTCCGAAATTATTAGTCAACTTAATTAAAATGTTTTCGAAATTACATTCTTTTCTAGTTTGTCCGAAATTAAATTCTATTCTAGTTTTCCGAAATTATAATTATTAATTAAAAAGTTTCCGAAATTATATTCTTTTCTAGTTTTATAGATTTCTACTTTTCAACATTTGGGTAAATCACCTTTATAAGGAGTATAAATAGATGGTTTCTTCTACTAAACCCTAATATAAAACTAAATTAAGAGTTGGAAATAAATCGTTGGTATTTCACGCCAAAATATACTCCCTAGGTACCAGCTAGGTTTGATATATATTTTTTGCTTTAGATTAGCTACTTGTTTATCGATCTTTTGATTTTATACAGTATTGATCATATTTATTACATATAACTTGATGTTAATTTTAGGGTTTCTGATTCCAGGGTATAGAATAAATGGCGCTAAGTTCTAGTGAGATAAAAGATGAAGAAGATTTAGAAGTTGGTCTAATAGCTACTTGTCGAATTTGCTTTCAATGTGACGGTGAGGAAGGTGACGGCGAATACTTTTATTTTATGCTTATCGAATCAAACGAGACAAACACAAAGAAAAGTTTATGCTGGATGATGTTATTATATTTATGTTAAATAGTTTTAGGGTTTAAAGGCTGTGGTACAGTTAAGTAATTATTTTTATTACATAAGCACAAGTGATTATTTACTACTGGATGAAAATCCTTGAAAATGCGGATATAATCCTTGAAAAAGTGGATACACAACGAACACAATTTTCTGTGATTGCAAGAATCAAACCCATTCGCTAGCAATCAAATAGTTATACTAAATATGACGAATAGGAACAGACATAAACGCAAAGTAAAATCATGTACTATATTATTTTCGGTTCTTTTGTAGATGATTAATTAACGTTTCCTCAAGTTTCATTCCTTTTTCCATTCATGTAAGTAGACGAGGATCTGATATCACCATGCATGTGCAAAGGCTCCCATCTGTTTGTGCATCGATCATGCCTCGATCATTGGCGATCCATCAAGGTGAGTCAATTGCTCCTAACTCCTATAATATCATTCCATACCTAATTAAATTCTAATTGATTTTCATATACACCTATGGGTTAGGGTTTTTGCTCGTTTTAGGGTTTAGGGGGTGGATTTAGGGTTTAGGGTTTAGGTATAAGGATGAAGTGGTTAGGAAGAGGGTGAAGGTTTTGGACAGGGGTTTAGTGGTTAGAGGTTTTGGGTTTTGGTTATGGTTTAGTGGTTAGAGGTTTAGGGTTTTGGTATATGGTTTAGTGGTTAGGGGTTTATGGTATAGGGTTTAGTGGTTAAAGGTTTAGGTTTGGGTATAAAATTTAATGGTTAGGGGTTTAGGGTTTTTAGTATAGGTTTTAAAGTTTATTATATATCACTTGTGATATTATACATAGTGATTGGGGTTTAGAGGGGTTTATTTTTTTTTTATTGCGTTAAGGGCTTTAGTGATTATGGGTTTAGGGTTTTTGGTATATGGTTTAGTGGTTAGGGGTTTAGGTAATTTGGTATAGATTTTAAAGTTTATTGTATTATCACTTGTGTTATTTACCTTGTAATAGAGGTTTAGGGTTTAGTATAGGGTTTAGTGGTTAGAGGTTTAGGTTCTGGTATAGATTTTAAAGTTTATGTATATATCACTTGTGATATTATATCTAGTAGTTAGGGGTTTAACGTTTTGGTATATGGTTTAGAGGTTAGAGGTTAAGGGTTTTTGGTATAGATTTTATAGTTTATGTTTATATCACTTGTGATATTATACTTAGTGGTTAGGGGTTTAGGTATAGATTTTAAACTTTATGTATATATATAATACTTGTGAATATTATCACCTAGTGGTTAGTGATTTAAGGTTTTTAAGTGTACGGTTTAGTGTGTTAGGGGCTTAGGGGTTTTTGGTATTTATTCTAAAGTTTCTGTATATATCATTTGTGTTATTATACCCTTGTAGTTAGTTGGTTTAGGTTTTTGGCTATAGTTTTAAGGTCGTTTTCTATATCTTGATTTTTGTACTTTGACGTAGCACCCCATTGTTACCATTCCGCTGCTACCTGATTTTGAGGGTGTTACAGTTCAGGATTTTTGGTATATGGTTTAGTAGTTAGGGGTTTAGGGTTTTTGGTATAGTGTTTAGTGGTTAGGGAGGGGGTTTATTTTTTTTGGTATAGAGTTTAGCGGTTAGTGGTTTAGGGTTTTGGTATAAATTTTAGTGTATAGCGGTTTAGGGTTTTTGGTATAAGGTTTCGTGGTTAGGGGTTTAGGGTTTTTGGTATAGGTTTTAAAGTTTATGTATATACCACTTGTGATATTATACCTAGTGGTTAGAGGTTTATGGTTTTTGGTATAAGGTCTAGAGTTTTTGGTGTATATTTTAAAGTTTATGTATATATCACTTGTGATATTATACCTAGTATTTAGAGGTTTAGGGTTTTTGGTATAGATTTTAAAATTTATGTATATATCACTTGTGATATTATACCTAGTAGTTAGGGGTTTAAGGTTTTAGAATATGGCTTAGTGATTAGGTCTTTAGAGTTTTTGTTATAGATTTTAAGGTTTACACTACTACACAAACTGGTTTTTCCCACGGTAAAATCCGTGGGAAATCCCGTGGGTAAGGGCCCTTATCCACGGATTTCCCACGGAATTATTCCGATGCAAAAACCCTCGTGGGTAAATATTTTCCCACGGAACGTTGACTATTTCCCACGGATTTCCCACGTTGTCTATCAACCATTTTTCACATTTTTGCCACAGATTTCCCACGGTTATTTCCCACTGATTTCTCACGAAAATTTTCCCACTGATTTCCCACATTTTTTACCAACAATTTTTGCCACAAATTTCCCACGGTTATTTCCCACTGATTTCTCACGAAAATTTTCCCACTGATTTCCCACATTTTTTACCAACAAATTTTTGCCACAGATTTCCCACTGTGAAAATTTTGTGATTAATCCCTGGGAAACACGTGGTAAAACACTATTATTTACAACAAATTTTTGCCACATATTTCCCACTAGAAATTTTGTGATTAATCCCTGGGAAACACGTGGTAAAACACTACTAGAAAAACTGCCAATAGCAACGAGCTGAAATGGTTGCTAAAATACACGATATATTCCGAAATCATAAACGTACCGAAAGATATACATTCTAAATTGAATATTCTAGTATTCTACTAAACACTAACAAGTTATACTAGGCCTCAGTACAAAGTACTAAACATGTTCTAAGAATTCGGTTGTTGCATATGCTTCTAAAATCTGCATATTCAATCAAGCATCCACAGCTTATCCGGGTAGATATGTGATGTTTAATGTGTATCTACAATGGGTTCATAGACAACATTGGCTAGTAGGCGACGTTCCGCTTTGATCATGCTGACTTTTCCCCATTCGACATCCTAAAATTCATTACAGAAATGTCAATTATCAAGAAAAAATGTTTATTTAATAAACATACTACCTGCACTGACACATTCTAATCTAAAGTCACATAGTGATGGCCACAATCAAAGAGTTCATAACTGTAAAGACAACATGAGGTTTATGTCGCTGCAACAAATGTGTAAAATAAGAGAGAGTTTAAAAATGGGTAAAACCAATGCTATTTGACTACATGCATTTATAAATTCCAAATACCCCTGAAGTTAATTTGTAAAAGAATCATTTGTCCATCATAACATATGGTTGACTGAAAGTTCCATTACTTTAGTGTCACTCTGCAATTGAATTATTTATACTTAAGCTTAAGCTTTGAATGCGTTTAATAATCCTAAACCTGAATATTCAGAGTGTGTAATTCTACCTTTGTTGGGGAGTTCCATTTTGTTGATTTCATTTAGTAGGTTCTGGTAGAAAACTATGAAATTTTAGACACCAAAGATAATTTGCAGTGTGGATATACGCGGATTCTGTTTAAGGTCAAGCAAGAAAATGGGATACAAATTTTACGAAACCAAGTCTGTTCCTTATTTTTCTAATACCAAAGCAAGAAGACAGACGGTTTCAGGATGATACCTTTATGGAACTGTGCATGGAATCCAACGGCTCGAATTCGTTAAAACCAAAACAAATTCCTTGTTGCTAGAAATAAGGAAAAAAAGAAATAATCTTAATGATAAATCTAGACCATAAAATTTCAATGTAATCAAACACCCAAGTCATTAAAAAACAAACCTTGTTACTTTTGTTGAGACACGTGTTCAGCACTTAGACACCAAAGAAGTTCTCTGAGGTCCTCGCTGTCCTTGTCTGTTTTGGGATAGTGGATCAGGTGCAGGGTCGTGCATTGTACATAGAAAGGTACAACAATATGAGCTTTCAAAAATACGCAGACCCCGCTCAAGCCTGGTGTGGTCATCCATTCTCACCGCGGAAACTGAGAAAGGAAAGACAAAAATACGTCACTTGTGGTCACCCCGTTGTCATTAATTTTAACATCAAAAACTTAGAGGGTGTCTGCTTATGAGCTTATATAATTTCAACTTATATTTCATACGCCCATGTGTGTGGCCTGTGACCGTTGTACTTATCTAATAAGCAATCTTATACAGACTCTGTAAGCAATTTCATAAACAATCCCATAAGTTTATATAACGATTGATACATAGGCAGCAGTCCAGGTTTATAGTTTTTGAAGAAGATAAGGTCTTTTTGTAGATAAAAGTAATTACTTTTCCAATTTCTCAGTAAACTTATCTCGCCATTGCATATACTACAGGGGTGTTTGTTTTGGCTTATATGTGGCCTTATGGGCTTATTTGATTTCAGCTACACTACTTAAGCACATCTTCCATTTGAACGCCATCCGTCTAAAATGTGTAGTATACTAATAAAATAGATAACATAACAAAGCTTACGAGTTCAAAACACCCGAAACACACTCGTCTCTTGTCACTTTTTCCGCCTCTTACCATTACTGATAAGAGGTTGTTTAGAGTGCTTTTTCCCTTCATCAATCATGTTTAAGCAAATTACATCATGTGCAGTTAAAGAGATCTTTAATTAAAGTAAACAAATTATTGTTGTTGTACAGATTTACAAAAACCAAACTAGCAAACAATCTGTTAGCAACTTTGACAAACTTGTTTCATCAAAGAAAGCTACATAAATCAATAAGACTATACTTTTTAATACCAAGCAACAATCAACCTACAAAGAATCATACGCATCAACTAGTCCAACACATAAACACTAATTCAATAAGAAAATATCATCCAACCAAACTAGTAATACAAAGAAAAACAAAAAGATGCAACATTGGTGATAAAAGAACAAGCATAAACTTAGCAGCAACTTTAAAAAACAACAAATAGGAGCACCAAATAAAAGCAGCAATAATCACATAAAACTCATAAAGAAGCTGAGAAACAACATGAACAACAACCAATCTCGTCTCAAAATCAAATCAGATTCGTTCAATACAAAACACTCCATTTAAAAATTACATAAACCAAAATAATTAGATCTGAGATACCGAACATAGTCTATGAGCCAGCAGAGATCGATGAGCATGAACAGAGACGTAAGCTGGTATGTGCTTAATTACACATACCTTTTACCTTTAAAAACGAGCTAAAATAACCAAAAACGGACTTAAAATGCCGCGATGACCGATTTCAGATGAACAAGCTCGATTTGTCTAAGTGACGTCTGTGTTTGTATCAGACGTGAGTGATCACGCGAGAGGTGGGATATGAACAAGTAGGTAAAGTATTTAAATTTCTTTTAGTTTTTGGTGCAACACAAATTTTTTAATTAAAGTTTTAGGATAAAATAACAAAAAAGATTTGGGGGAGGGTGGGTGAATTTGAAATTTTTAGGATGTCGTGAACTAAATATCATTTTGTTACCGGTAAAAAGATAAAAATAGTTTCTATCAAGTATATAATTGTTTAAAGTAATAACAAACCACATAAACTTGTAATCAAAAAAACTTTTGGAACTATTGCATAATCCTCACATAAATAGTTACGTTTATCAACAAACACATATAAACACATACTAAGTAACGTGGGAATGTGTAAGTAGGCAGAAACATAAAGACGATATTTTTGTGGGAAATCTGTGGGTATAATTACCCACGTATTTCCCACGGATTTATCAACTTGGTGGGTAATCTATGGGAAATTAGCCACGACTTTCCCACGGACATAATTGTTTTCTTTTACTTTTACGATATGGTTACACGTTCAGGCGTATACAAGTTCTTATACTTACATACTAAACATCAATGCATACAATGAATGTCATAAACGCACATGTGGAACACACACGTGTAGATATTCATACGCACGTAATGATTTGTTACACAAAAGGTTATACCTAAACCAACACGTATACTTGCGATAGTCACATAAATAGTTACATTAATCAACAAACACATATGATATTATACTAAAAACACATATGAACACATACTAAGTAACGTGGGAATGTGTAAGTAGGCAGAAACGTAAAGACGGTATTTATGTGGGAAATCTGTGGGAAATTACCCACGTATTTCCCTCGGATTTATCAACTTGGTGGGTAATCTGTGGGAAATTACCCACGACTTTCCCACGGACATAATCGTGTGAAATTGGCCACATGTAAACTAACAAACGATAGTCAAAATCTGTGGGAAATTTGCCACGGATTTCACACGAAAACTTGGTCAACAATTTACACCAATTCGGTGGGTAATTTGTGAGAATTCCGTGGGAAATTTCACACGAGATTTTTTCCGTGGGAAAAGTCCGTAGGTAAATGCTGTTTTTGTAGTAGTGCCAACACTTTTCTGGAAATTCTTAGGCGGATCTACTGTTATCACTAAAATTTTCATATTACTAATAGAAAGGAAATTTGAGCTTTCATGGTTTTCACCAAATACAACTTGCATTGTTGCATGTCAGACTATCATCATGCGTATAACAAGTTCATTCACGTATCATAACTCTTTTGAATTTCAAACAAGTTTTAATGAATCCCCATTAACACTTTAGCAGTTAAAATGTTTGAAAAACAATTTTGACAAAGAGTTATCGTCCAAATTGTACATAACCGAGAAGTCACAAAACAAATCTTTGAGATAAATAATAAACTATGAAATTTAATCAGGCATCATCTAATGAAAACGAATATATTTTAAAAAATTTAAAACACAGTACCATGTTTTCAATTA
>BQNB010031991.1:0-53523 GCA_026074375.1 Tanacetum coccineum
CTTATACAAAATATTTTTGTATTTAAAAGAAATGTTTTATTCAAAATAAATATTTTGAATTCAAATTTTCTACCTAAAACGGCTAAAAATGTTCCAGAAAAGATAAAAAAGGGAGCGTCCAGGCTGGGCAGCCCCCTTAATTATAAGGGCGTTCCCCTTAATTATTAAGGGGGCTGACACCCTAATTAAGGGGACCGGCCAGACAAAAAGCCAACCCAGATTGCCTATAAATACTAGACTAGCCCTCACTGTTTTTCTAACCTTTTGCACCTTTTCTTTCTGTCCCAAATCAGTTTATACATTTCACACATATTCTAAAAAACTTTGATCATGTAATCATAAGCATTTGTTTCCAAGTGATTCAAGCTTATTCCTCCAAGTGCAAGAGAAGAACTCTCGTTATCATCAAGATACAAAGTTATGTAGTTTAGTTAGTGCATTCGTGACATGTCTTACATTCACAATGTATAGATCGAGTCCATGTATTCCAAACTTGTGTAATAGTTAGATCATGGTGATCATAGTGTGTATAGTTATTAGATCGTGGTGATTGATCGCAAGTCAATTATATACGTAATAATATCCAAAGTATAGAAAATTCCAAAACTACCCTTGAGGACAAAGGTAGTAGGAAAAAACTTACAAAAATACTACACGTTTTATCCGATAAGTGATTACCGGGTCGTTTTCCCAAAGATTTATGAAATTGAGACCACGTTTGTTATTTGGACAATGATTTAAATTGGTTCAAAGATGATTTATTTTCTAAAATCCTAATAGCGAGTAAATAAAGGAACAATTAAACCTAACTACGAGAAATCAATACGGGAAAGTAAATTTTAACTAAAAACGCAAATTGGGAATCCTAAACGGGACCTAAAAACCCTTGATTAACAAGATTAAGCCTAAAATTATCTTTTTTGTTTTTATAAGACTTAATTGACTAAAAAAGCTAAAACAAAGAAAACTAGACTAAAAACGAAGGTGATACGGGCTTGAAAACACTAAAAACGTGAACGGGAATCAATCCCGTTCTTTAAAAAATTTAACATTATGATTGTATTTATATTGCTATGCCATGTTCTAGTGGATATAGATGTATTTTATTCATTCTTCATATGTGGTTCAACTTGATCGATAATTTGATACAAAACGTTTTAAGTTTTTTTAAATGGAAACGTATTCACATCCTCTATGATTTCCATAGAAAATGGCACTCTACCTTTTTTGTGCAAATAGTCTGATAAAAATATACAACTTACGAAACTAAAGGATTAAATTATTATTTTGTATTGGTATTATAGAAAAATAAAATCGGTTGAATGAGGTGGAAATGAGGAACTATTACCGATCTTTGCCGAGTAGGACATGCTTTAGTGAGCCATCAAATGAACGTTATGACATTAGTGAACGTACCATCAGGCCCATCTTGTACTACGCCATAAAATGCCATTACGTTAGGATGATGGAGATTTAAGAGGATATCAACTTCACGCCAAAATTCAGTGGTCTAGAATAAGAGAAAGATAATGTAAGATGACAAATCGAGAATGGTGAGAACTGAGAATTGATAAAGGTTAGATGATAATAATGATGCTTACTAATCTTTCTTGCTCAGACAAGTCTGCAAAGCAACTCTTCTTGATTTGTTCTGCTGGGACGGGTATCAGGGGATCAAGTAGTAACCCGAACCCATGTGGCATTGGGTTTTGTGAACCTGAATCAACACAACAAAACCAACATAAATTCAAAAACTTCATATATCAAACTTAAAAACTGTAAAAGATCATAGATTACTAATTATTATTATATATAATACATATCGGTTAAGAACTATTCCTAACTACCCTGTAAAAAAATAAAAACTGATTTAAAAATAAGTTAGAAAAATTGTATCATTATATAGAAAAAACTCACGCTAATCTCATGTTTTTCGGCCTTGTTTCTGCACCATCCATCAAGCTGTCACTTTTTATGATGTGTGTTTAATGAGATTGGCGTGTGATTAGGGGAAGAAGGGACTGAGATTTTTAAGCCGGTGCAAATTAGATTCCGTTTGTCCTGCAACCATTAGAAATGCTACAAAACGAAAGTAGTGTCCAGTTACATGACCACAACATAGTATGACACACTTAAACTTTATCAATTTGACTCTTGATATATAATATCTTTCTACATTGACCATCATCAAAATGCATACCTCGGCTTCAAGAAAAGACTATTAGGTGCATAAATAACCAATGATTTAAGCAGGTACCTAAACCATTGAAAGTACCAAAATTAGAGCGAACTCCACTTGATCCAAACACACCATTAAATTTTACTAAACTTACCAGGGCAATCGATTTTAGAGAGTTCAGTTGTCTAACAACTTGCTCAAACGTTCCAGTTTATGCATCCGTATGAGTTACAAAGTTTGATGGTAAGTTAAAAAATTTAGTAAGCATGGTAAACATGTTCTACATTAGTAAGCATTACAAAAATGCAAAACATGGCTGGTAATTTTACCTGTATACTCATTGCTTTTGGTAAAGTCAATACCATAAATAAGATTGGAGGATTCAAGACCTGCACGTGCAAGAGCATGCATCACCTGCGTATAAAATGAATTTCTCATTCTAACAATAAAAGGCAATTCAAAATAAAGGAGAAAAAAATGCTATGAATTTAATGCTTTTGCATTACCACATATAACCATGACATAAAACTTGTGCACACTAAAAATATACGATCCACATCAGGTTGGTACATCAATATGTTTATCATGATAGTTTGACACGACTTGGCATACATGATCAATTGGAATTGATGACATCAAATATCGTCTATTTTATGAGCTCATTTATCCCAGTTATTAACCCCATTTTGTATAGTTATTCAAATAATTGTTACTTGATCATGTATATTTGGAATTGCAGAGTAATTATGGAGTACTTGGTGAATATTAGCAAAAGGCGCGCATTTTGGAGCTTAAACGAAGATATTTTGAAGATTAATGATTCTGACAACCAATACGCCGTATCCATTAAGGAAGATACGACGTATCCGTGCCTGTACTCACCAAAGACCACAAAGGAAAAAAGATCAATACGTCGTATCTAGAAGAAGTCATACGCGTTTCAAAAGTTATAGTATGTGAATATTCTGAAGATATTCCAACGTTTGGTCCATACTCAAGAACCCTAATACGCCGTATCTAATGCCTTTGATAGCGTATCGCGACGGACTTCCTGACAGTTCTAATAGAAAAATTTAAAAACAAGTTTTAGGTGTGCTAAATCATATTCTCGATACATAACCATAAAAGTCGATTTTCTGAGGAGAAAAAAGAGCAGAAGGTCTCGAGCACGCTATCAATTACATAGGAGACAACGTGTAATACCTTATACTTTAGTAATTGTATTCAAGTTTTTTGGTATGTTTTGGTATCATTCGTTAACTCGGTTAGTTTACCTTGGCTAAATAATTGCTTTTGTATTTATTATGACGTTTGAAGGCTAATACCTTTGGGTATTAGCCATTATTATGAAGATTTGAATGTTTGGTATTTGTTTATCTTGATTTCTTGATTTATCATTGAATGCTTGTTTATGTTTATCAATTTATACTTGTTTACGCGCTTTTGTATGCGACCTATCATTTAACTAGATCTAGTGATACGGACCAAGTAATCTAGAGTCTGGGATAGCTCTCCATATAGTAATTTATACATCTAGAACCATAGGATCACAAATATTGTCCTTCTAAATCTGTGTCTAGGATACGCTTCGGGCTTAACTAGTTAATTGGATATTGCCAATGGTTTATTGATCGTGTTGACTAGAAGGTGAACCTAGATAATTCAACAAATAACGTTCTGATTCCATTGGATAGTTGGACAAGTGGACTACTAGTGTATAAATCACCATTAAGCGGTAAGTGGGTAAAGTCTCTATGAGCTAGGGTTTAACAAGATCACCATTGCTTTAATCCCTAAGATAGATTATAATCAGCAAATAAGGATGCTTTATGCGGATGCTTTAATTATGACAGAATTAATGTGTCTAGGTCTTAGGATGATGTAACGCCTAAGTCTTAAGAATGATATGCCACCTCGAGAGAAGAAATCATTGCACTTAATAAATAAACCAACTTTCTAATCGGATTAATAATGGTTAATACAATTTTCTTATATAAGGTTCAACCTCTCTTTTATTTTTTGTTAATCAGCTTGCGTGGGTAAAAGTGCCTTGAATTGATTGTAGTCACCAACCAAACCGTGCCAGTCTCTCAGGCTGAAAATCCCTTTTTCCTGTTAGAATTAGGATTTAGACTAACATAGGTTTAACATAGGTTTAGAATACAATATAATTAACATAGATTAGATAACCAAGATATTAATTAAATTGATAGATTTAACCTCGCTTCAAGTGTTCGACACCCTACTTACCACGAAACTACTACTGATCGGGTACACTGCCCGTTAAAGTGTTGTTTTTAGTTTAGTCGACAAAATATAAATTTAAAACTTGAATCATTAAAATATACACCACACAACGACACATTAAGTTTTTGGCGCCGCTGCCAGGGAGTGAAAATTAATCTTGATTTTTATTTGATATTTTTGTTTTTAACATTAGATTAGATCTAACCCGTAGGATTACTGTAATTTAGAATTAGTGTATATCCTTGTATATTCTATAATATTTGTATATTTGTCTTTAATTGTTTGCTTGTATATTTGTGTGTTTATTTGTTTGCGTATTTAATTGTTATTCTTAAATACACTGTTCTGGTCGACAGTTGAATACGGCGTATCCACTTCCATCGGATACTGCGTATCCATCTTTCTGTCAAATACAGCGTATTCATCCCATCAGATTAATACGGCGTATCTACTTTTATTGGATACTACGTATCGCTCATCTGGAACATAAGCAAATTCTAAGTTTTCTGTGATTGATTTTCGTGCCAAAATTTTTTTACCTTTCTTCGGAACAAATCCTACTAATTGTTTATCCCTTATTTCAGGTAGTGCATGATAAGGAGTTCTACGAATGAACTATTTACACCTTACAAAGAACCTGAACGAGAATTTCAATCATCAAGGAGACACTTCAAGACTCTAAGCCTTGACGAATTGAGATCGCCTGATTTCAATTTACTTTCTGACCAAGAATACTCAGAGGAAGAAGAAGAGGAAGCAATGTCGGAAACAATGGAGCAATACATGAGCAAGACCCGAACGGACTATGGATCAGAAGTCGCTAGGCCTAAAATTGATAACAAAGATCAATTTGAACTAAAAGGACAATTTCTTAAGGAGCTTCGAGAAAACACGTTTAGCGGTTCGGATAATGAGGATGCAAATGAACACATTGAGAAAGTTCTCGAAATCGTTGACTTATTCCATGTTCCTAACATCACTGTGGATCAACTAATGCTCCGAGTCTTCCCTATATCCTTAACTGGAGCCGCAAGTCGTTGGCTAAGAAATGAACCAACTGGTTCAATCAAAACTTAGGAAGATCTTAAGACTAAGTTTTTGAACAAATATTGCCCACCTGGTCGAACTGCGAAGAAAATGGAGGAAATCAACAACTTTTAGCAAGAGCCAGATGAAACCCTTTTTCAAGCATGGGAGCGCTTTAAAGAACTCTTGATGAAGTGTCCTCAACACTATTTGACTGAGATGCAGGAGGTAATTTTGTTCTACAATGGGTTGGATGTTCCAACACGACAGATTCTTGACTCAAGAGGTGCCGTTCCAACTAAGACTGTTGCAGATGCTAAAACGGCCATCCAAGAAATGGCAAAATACTCTCAAAAATGGCATAATGGAACATCTAGAGGAAGAAGTACTAAGACTTCTGACGGACTGGCTGCTATACAAGCACAACTGAACAATCTAGGAAGGGAGATCAAGAAGGTGAATGAAAAAGTTTATGCAGCACAAGTAGGATGTGAACAATGCAAAGGACCCCATTACACCAAAGATTGCCCACTAAAAGAAGAAGGGAAAACCCTAGAAGAAGCTTACTACACGCAATTTGGTGGACCTTTTCAAGGAGGGGGATATAGAGCAACAGCTCCAGGGTACTATCAAAGGAACAACGCAAATCCTTCGTACCAAGAACGAAGGCAATCTATGGAAGATACCCTGAGCAAATTCATGAGTGAATCATCAAAGAGACACGAAAAAAAATTCCAATTTAATCAAAGAAATCCGAGCTACGACAGATGCTGCCATAAGGAACCAATGAGCATCAATAAAAAATTTTAGAAATACAAATCGGGCAAATGAGCAAGGTACTACAGGAAAGAGGATTTGGAAGCCTACCAAGCTCAACTGAAACAAACCCGAGAGATCAAGTCAAGTCGATTTCTACCACTACTGAAGCTGATTCATACTCGATACGCCGTATTGGATCATCCCAATACGCCGTATCCACTGGACAGAACAGTACACTGTTGTACAAGTCAAGACAAACGACGGTTCCTTTTCCAAGTCGTTTGGATAATCATTACTGTGAAGAAGAAGAGGGGAACTATGGACCAAAATTCACGGAAGCTTATGGAGCTTCACATATCAATGACACCATACCCCGAAAGGAGAAAGACCCAGGGAGTTTCACTTTACCTTGCTTTATTAATAAAACTTGCTTTGACAATGCCCTTGTTGACTTAGGAGCTAGCGTTAGTGTTATGCCTCTCTCGACCTACCTTAACTTAGGATTAGGCGAATTAGCTCACACCAGGTTGACAGTGGAATTGGCGGATAGGACGGTGAAATATCCAAAAGGAATAGCTGAAAACGTACTAGTAGGAATTGGTAAATTTACTTTCCTAGTAGACTTTATAATTCTTGATATGCCCGAGGATATCAAAGTGCCCTTGATCCTCGAAAGACCATTTTTGTCTACCGCCCGTGCTAAGATTGATGTTTACAAAAGAAAGATTACTTTAAGAGTCGGGGAAGAAAGGATTATTTTCAAAAGTGTTAAACCTGCTAGTAGTTTAATTAAGAGGGTCTACATGCTAAGTTTGAGGGAAAGAATGGAACTTGATTTAGAAGTTAGGCTTATGGGAGAGACTTTGGTGTTAAATATATCATTAGACCCTTTCTTGGAAGATTACATTGAATTAAATAATCTAAATGAACCATTTGAGCTTAGGAGAAATCAAAGGGATGATTTAATGCCCACCATTGAGGAAGGTGAGGTAATTGAGGAATTTAGAACTAGGGATGAAGATCTTGATACTGGAATTGATGATTACCATAGTTATTGCGATGATGATAAGAAAATCCATATAGATTGCGCCCACAACTCAAAGTTCTCATGCGTGATAGGATTTGAATTTACACACGTCAACTTCTACCTGTTATTGTACGTCAATGTGATGTCCAAAGAGTTTCATAATTCAATAATGAAAGATAAGATGGTGTACAAAGGGGATAATGTTGTAGGAGCCTTAATGAATGTGTCTATCTTTGTTGGAACTTTTTTTGTTATGACTAATTTTGCAGCTTTAGAGGATATGGATGCTTATCGTGATGAAGGAATGAGCGATATTATATTTGGCAAACCGTTCTTAAGAGAAGTTGGAATTAAAACAAAATGTTTCGAAGGGATAATTAGCCTTTACAATGGTGATGATGAAGTAACTTACCAAATGGTGCGATCACATCCGAGGTTTAAAAATTACACTAATGAGCAATGTAACAAGATCCCACCATTACTAAAGGTAAGTGAGAAAGATGTGAAGAATGAAATCTCGCATGCATACCAAAAGCTTAAGGGGTTCTACAAAGAAATTTTAAATCTAGGACCCGATTACATTCGAAATGCGAAGACGGAAGAATGGCTCACACGCGGGTACATTAGCATGCATGAGATGGAATAAAGAGTAGCGTTGCCCTGAGATGGAATGAAAGAGAAGATGACGAAAAAGTCTAACGTTAAAAGACTTCGTGTACAACAAAGTGCTTCACCGAGAAGAAGACAACCCGTAATGTTATTTATTTTTTATTCAAGTCTGTCTTCAGACATCAATACGGCGTATCCGCTCCATACCATACGTCGTATTGATTGTCTGGACGTTATCAGTCTTTACTTTTTATGCACTTTAAAAACATTATTGTCAGTTCTGTCAATACGGCATATTCATGCACATGATCGGGTTTCACCAAAAAATGGACCCTGTATTTTGTTTGTTTAGTTTATATTAATTGTAAGGTACCAAGATATAGAATACACGGGTTTTTTTCCTTGTTGTATACAGGACCTGTTTGAAAGAATATCGACGATATTGGTGTGAGAATTTCAAAATCTGGAGATCTTGAAGAGTGGATGTCTTCGAAACTTCAAAGGGGCTATTCAACCCACTTCTGCTCAACTACATGGAGAATCTACCGAGCAAACATCAGGGGAGTTTCTCATTCTAATTCTTTTTAATTCCCGTATTTAATGTTTTATATATACAACAAGGACGTTGTATAATTCAAGTAGGGGGATGGAATTAGAATGTTTACTTGTCCTATCTTTCATACTAAAATGCTTAAATTATGGTCAAATTTAAAAAAATTCAAGCATACTTTTGTGAAATTACTTGATACATAACCCGCACACAATAACCCTTGTTAGATATTATGAGGATTTAACCTTATCCGTTTCCAAATGTTTACCTAAATTCCATAAAAATATGAGTGTGCCGGTGATGTTGTAGACTTTAGAACTTGGCTTGGTATATCACTTGAGACCGCAATGATGAGTATTATGGATTTAGATGGAGTAACTTGTTTAAATTGGTAAATTTTAGGATTACACCCAAAACGCCTTTACATGTTGCTTATTAACTAACTACACCAGTTAGTTAACCCCAGTATAAACCCTTTGTTTACTCTCACTTTAAGAGTAAGATACCCCTAGAACAACCCGTAGAGCCAATCCTTTAGGAAATACACCAATTATTTGTTTCGTTACACCTTTACACCTTAGTATACCCTGTTAGATTAAGTTTATTTTACAGTTGCTAGTTGCTTAAAGTGTAAAGTTTGTATTTCCCGAGTCTTGTGTCAAAATTTTCTATCTTTGGTACGGTTGGAAGAATTTGCACATCGCAAATGGGAATGTATATTATAGTCAAAACTCGTGTATCTTCACTACCATCACAATTAATGGTGTCCGAAGAATGAAGAATTACCGAAGGAATTATCTAAAATTATCATGATCGTAAAGATGGTGAAACTACTCGGAGTTTCGTATATAGTTAGATGTTAAAAAAAAATCAAAAAAATTAGAAAAATCGCAACCAAAAAAAAGAGAAGGAAAGTTTGAAGATAATCGTTTCGCAACTACCGAAGGAATTACACGAATGATCGATTATTCGTTGATACAAATCGACGATGTAGAGTATTGTATAAAGTAGAAGATATCGCCACTTGCCTTGTAAAGTATGTAAAGTATGGGATGATTGGGAAGTTAACCGTTACGGGAACGGGAACCGCAACTTTATGGTTGTTGTTTTTGATCTAATGATGTCCCCACTGACGTTGTAAATAGTTGTTGTCTTTATCATCATGGTAACGGGTCGGGAAAAAGGAAACATGTCTCAGCAACTTGTAATTTTAGACTTATAATCTATTTGTTTGGTATTTTTTTATTTAACAAAACAACAATTTATTTCCCTTTCCTAATCATTAACCATGGGTTTTACGCGAATGAGGATGTGATCGAGCGTGCATGTCTATTCCGTCGTTATGGCCATGTATGCATGTCTCAGCTGCCTTGTTGGTTTATTACTATTGGTGAAAGTTAGAAGATCCATACCCTATATTACTCTACTATTCCTACTCTTTAGCTTATTCGAGGTGGGAGTGAGCAGTCACATATGTCTATCCCGTCGTTACGGGTGTGTATGTGTGGTCTTTGTCGCCCTCCTAGAATATTGGTATCGATAAAGATTAGTTAGATAATCAACCCTAAGCCTTATCATACAAACCCTTATTTACCTTTATAAACCTGTTACTCCTTAGATTTAGCGGTGGAGATGTGTATCCTTGCCAAGCTTATGATAGAATACTCATCACGACCGAGCAATTGAGCGAATTAGTTACATGTTACCACATAGATTAGTTGAGTGATTTGAGTGTTTTCATCTTCTTATTTCGTGAGGTGTTTGGTTGTGTACTTGTAATAGATCAAATAAATGCTTTAACGAAAAATATCCTTAGGGATACATTTTTATAAACTTCTAAAGGCTACTTGAGGACAAGTAGGATTCAAGTGGGGGGATATTTGATGACATCAAATAAGGTCTATTTTATGCATCATTTATCCCATGTATTTAACCTATTTTGAATAATTATTGCAAAGAACTGTTATTTAATCGTTTATATTTGAGAATTGCAGTAATTACGGAGTACTTGGTGAATATTAGCAAAAGACGCGCATTCTGGAGCTTAAACGAAGATATTTTAAAGATTACTATTCTGACAATCAATACGCCGTATCCATCAAGAAAGATACGGCGTATCCATGCCTGCACTCACCAAAGACCACAAAGGAAAGAAGATCAATACGCCGTATCCAGAGAAGACCAATATGCCGTATTGGATATATGGCATGTGAATATTCTGAAAGATATCAAACGTGGTCCCTACTCCAAGAAACCCCAATACGCCGTATCCAATCCCTTGGATACGCCGTATCGAACCGACTTCCAGACAGTATAAATAGACTCCAGACCTTATAAATACAAGACTCAAAAACGAGTTTTAAGTGTGCTAAATCATATTCTCGGCACGTAAACCACAAAAGTTGATTTTCAGAGGAGAAAAAGAGCATAAAAGGTCTTGCAACGCATTCCAATCCATAGGAGACAACGTGTAATTTCGTATACTTCTGTAATCGTTCAGTTTTTGGTATCATTCGTTAACTCGGTTAGTTTACCTTGGCTAAACCATTACTCTTTTATTAATTATGATGTTTGAAGCTAATACCTTCGGTATTAGTCATTATTATGGAAGATCTGAATGGTTTGGTTTGTTTATATCTCGATTCTAATATCATTGTATGCCTTGTTTTATGTTTTATCAATATACTTGTTTACGTACTTAAGTATGCGATCTATCATTCAGCTGGATCTAGTGATAAGGACCAATCAATCTAGATGCCGGGATAGCTCTCCATATAGTGATTTATACATCTAGAATCATAGGATCACAAATATTGTCCTTCTAAAATCGTGCTAAGGATACGCTTCTGGCTTAACTAGTTAACAGAAATTGTCTTTGGTTTATTGAACATGTTGACTAGTAGGTGAATCTAGATAATTCAACAAATAATGTTCTGATTCCATTGGATAGTTGGACAAGTGGACTACTAGAGTATAAATTGCCATTAAGCAGTAAGTGGGTAAAATCTCTATGAGCTAGGGTTTAACAAGATCACCATTGCTTTAATCCCTAAGATAGATTATAATCAATAAATAAGGATGCTTTATGTAGATGCTTTAATTGTGACAGAATTAATGTGTCTAGGTCTTAGGATGAAGTCTCGCCTAAGTCTAAAAATGATATGCCTCTTCGAGATAAGTAATCATTGCACTGAATAAACAAACTAACTTGTAATCGGATTAATGATGGCTAATATAGTTTTCTATAATAATGCTTGACCGCTTTTTTATCTTCTGTTAATTTGCTTGCGTGGGTTAAAATGTCTTGAAATTATTGTAGTCACCACCAAACCCACGCTAGTCTCTCAAGTTAAACCCCCCCTTTACTTGTTTGAATTAGGATTAGAACTAACATAGGATTGACATAGGTTTGACTTAGATTAGAATTGACTTAGATTATATAACTAAAATATTATTAAATTGAGAGATTTAACCTCGCTTCAAGTGTTCGACACCCTACTTACCACGAATCTACCATCGACCGGGTACACTGCCCGTTAAAGTGTTGTTTTTGGTTAAGTCGGCAAAATATAAATTTAAAACTTGAATCACAAAAATATACACCACACAACGATACATCATCAAGTAGCTCTTTTAATTCCACCTTAGATGGTTCTTTTATCGAGGGTTTTAATCTATTTTACAAAACTTTCCATTCGATCGGTTCCTTCCTTGGGTAAAATGAAACGGCTTGGACCTTTTCAGAGTCAATTTCTTCCTCTATATCGGTCTATTTCCCTTCGTGAATTAGGGTGTCAACCCATTTTTCTTGTACCAAGTTGGCGGTATGATCGACGCAATATAAATAATCATCACAAGAAGAGGCGACTCTTATAGATTTCCCTATGTAGAATGTTGTAACACCCCTGCATAATTCACAAGCGCGGAAGCTAAATTGGGGGTATTACTTCATGAATCAACAGTCATAATCATAGAAAACGACTCAAAAGAGACGTTTTGGAAAATTTAGTTATCATTCAATAACATATCAGAGTTTTACAAAAGGAGGTCCTAAAATACATTTAAAACATAAAGGTTGAATGATAACAAGTTTGGACATCTTCAAGTCCATGCCACTCAATGCCTTAAACTACTTAGTTACCTGAGATAAACATGCTAAACAGGTCAACACAAAGGTTGAGTGAAATTCATAGGTTTGTAATGAAATGGTTGAATACAAGTCGTCATAAGTGGTAATGATTGTACAATTACAATTATTATGGAAAACAATATTATTGCCCTAAGCTCATGACACTAACACGTTAACATGAAAATCACCTCAGTGACATTATTGAGGAACAAATGTCCTCTTGGAAAGGTAACTTGCCAAAGTTACCCATTATTCTCAAATATAGTGCGCTTGGTTACCTCATGTACAGGTAAACACAAACGGGATTCGTCAATCCCGATAGATCTATCCACAATATTCGCGTTCACACTCAAGTGATTAATGGTTCATGATTAAATGATATTGGCAGTAAAGGTAAACTTAGGTAATAACATATCAGGATAACATACAGTTGGAAAATACTTGTATTTATAGTTTATAGCATGTATCTCCCCATGGGATTTGGAAAAAAAATATAAAGGTGGGACTATGAACTCACCTTGATAAGGTAGTTGATTGATGTGAAAAGTAATTCAAGTGGAAGTAAACAGCTTCGTCACGCAACCTGGGGTAATATGTCAAGTCTTAGTTCGATTGTTTATATTTCAAAACTTTATTTCATAAAGTTTAAGGTAAATATTAATTTGGTTTATTGACTTGTGAAAATATTGTATCACTGTTCGGGCTATCATAATCAAGAGGTCATGTAGTAAACATTTGAGGAGCTAGGACACTTTAAATTGTAAATCAAGCAACTTGTCAAAACGTTTACCCAAATGAAAGCCCCTCACATGAAATTCCCTAGTAACGTGATACGTTATAGTTTAAATGATAAGATTTTATCTTTTTAAGTTTCTTCAAAAGCTAGTGGATGATAAATTATGTTAAATATATAACATAATTATTTTTATATGTTTCGATCGATGAATGAAATGATAAATGTGTCGGGTTTTAATAAAATCGAGTCTTATAACGTTTAAATATATTTTTATTATTAAATATAAAAATATTACTTTTAATACCCATAAGAATTTGAAATTGACAATATATACCCTTGGTATATATATTTTTTAATTTAAAGCCCTTTATATATGATTTTAAAACATTTAACCCTTAACTTTCAAATATGGAAAAACAGGCCCTTGTGGGTATTTATGTATTTATATTAATTACATTTTTGCCCGACAGTTATATAATTTCAAAATTTGACGAATATATACCCTCCAAGCATAATTTGATTTGCATTATTATTCCAAAATTGTTATACCTTGGATTTTATCTCAAAATCAATTTGCAAGTTAATGCTTATACTATAAGCTAAAATAAGTTGCTGTTTTACAAGCTCGTAGCTTATAAATGAGCTTATGAGCTCGATAACCCAAAATGGGTGCGTTTGGTTTAGAAATTGTAACCCAAAAGCTTAGAGATTTTGGGGTTTGTTTCAAAGCTTATAAAAGTGATAAAGAAGCTTATAGGAATAGCTTATATGTTCAACTTATGGCTTTTAGCTTATAGGATTTACGAAAAGGGGTTTTAGGGTTTTAAGGGTGTGTTTGTTTTAGGAAAAACAAACGATTGGCTTTGGATTTAGGGGCTATTCCATGGATTATAAAAGTGCATAAGGAACTTATTAAGATGAAATAGTTTTTTTAAAACTAAGGCTAGCTTATTTAGGGTTCGGATGGGTTTTAGGGTTTCAAAGTGGGTCTTTTAGGGCTCGATTGGGTTTACAGGTTTCCAAAAGAGTTTTAACTTGATCAAATGATTATAACAAGGTTTATACATGATCTAAAACAATACAAGAGCTTATAGAACAAGTGAAAAGGCTTACTAGCACACGAAATGGGTCGAAAATGATGAAATGGCTTGGAGATGAATCAAGAACCTTTTCCTTCTTAACATTGGCTTCTACTTGGCTTAGTCTTTCTCTCTTCTCTTCTAGGGTTTGGCTAGAACATCATTTGAGTATGTGTTAAGTTTAAATGGTGAGCTGAGGAGGTATGCATGTTTTGGGTTTATATAGGGTGCGAATGGAGTAGTGCCCAAGTTTGTGTGATGCCTAAGTGTTGTAACTTAGCATACAAGGGTGCAAGATGACTAGTATAAGCTAGGAGTGTAGCTTAGCAAGGTGTTAGAGGGGTGTGAGGGTTCGGTTTTACAAGGAGGTGACGAGGAGGCTTGCTTGGGGCTCAAGGGTGTGACAAGGTGCTTGTGTGCTAGGGAAAGTGGTGAACAAAGGAGGTGAAAGGAGGTCTAGCAAGTGTTGACAATGGTTGGAGGGTGGTTGCTTGGTTGTGGATTTGGTTAAGAACTAGTTTAAGTGTTATCGGGGTGATTAGGGTTTCGGGTTAGGGTTTAGGGTTTTGGACGAGCTATGGATTGAAATGGAGGGAAACTATGGTTCAAATGTGATGCTTATGAAGCTTGTAATCTATACTAGAAAGGTGGTACGAAATCTCATAAGTATTTGGAGGGAAAATGGCTTATTTGAATATTGTGCTTAATCGGATTGTACTTTAGGCTTAAAAGAGTTGTACTAGGGTTTAGGAGGGAATTATATTCAAATATTATGCATTGGTAACTTGTACACTTGTATTGTATGTAAACAATTCATGTAGTCGAGGTTTTGATATAAACGTTAACGTATAAAGTTCGTTTTATATTAACGTTATGAATAGTACGATAAATAGATAACGTATGTAAAAAATGGAGTTTAAAACATATTACTTGACATATTATAACGTTCACTTGATATAAACGTTGATGGAATTGGCATTGGTAGTTGCGTGAGCTCGTTTACTTTGGAAATGTAAGTTACATTACATAATGGATGGAATAAAGCAAAAATATTTCCGTGAAAATGGTTCTATAAAACATAATAGATGGAAAATTACACTGAGGAAAATTGTGGGTTGTTATAGTCTCCCAACCTTAAATAAATCTCGTTCCGAGATTTAGTTGGATGATGGAGTGATTTTTGAAAATAGATGTGGATATTTGACACGAATTTGATCTTCGCGTTCCCACGTAAATTCTGGTCCACTTTTAGAGTTTCATCTTACTTTGACTATAGGGATGCGACTTTGTTTCAGTTGCTTGATTTCTCGATCCATAATTTCTATTGGTTCCTCCATAAAGTTGAGTTTGTCATCGGAGGCCGAAAGCTCTTCAATAGAATGACAAGGAAACGTCAAGATAAGGATTTCTTTAAATTAGAAATGTAGAAGGTAATGTGGATATTACTGAGTTCTTTAGGAAACTCAAGTTTGTATGCCACTAGACCGACCCTATCAAGGATCTTAAATGGTCCAATGTACCAAGGGTTAAGCTTTCCTCATTTTCCTAAATCGTATAATTACACCTTTTCCGTGTTGACCGAGACCCTAACAAGTATTTATCATGACACGATCTCCAAGCTTGGAATTCCAAAGACTTTCGCTTACACTGGGCCGGAACGTCCTTTGCTGTCTCTTGCAGCTTGCAAGCATTATCGGATTTGTACTATCTTTTTGGTGGTTTCATGGATTATTTCTGGTCTCGTAAGTTGAACATCTTTAACTTCGGCTGAGCAGACAGGTGATCGACACTTTCAACCATAAAGTGCCTCGAATTGTGCTGCCTTAATACTGGCATGGTAACTGTTATTGTAGGAAAATTCTACCAGTGATAAGTGTCTCTCCCATCCTTTTCCAAAATCTATAACACAGGCTCGATGTCTTCGAGTGTTTGGATGGTTCTTTCACTTTGTCCATCTGTCTCAGGATGGATATGCGCTACTCATGTCTAATTGAGTACTCCCAAAGCATTCGCGTACATTGACTGCCAGAGATTTTGGATGTGAAAAGACTATCACTGTCCGATAGTTGATGGAAATCGGCACCTCCCAGGAGCCGTGAAAATATCTCCTTTATATACAACCTTGTAAGGGTTTCCATACTATATGTTGCTTTGGTGGGGATGAAATATGCTGATTTGGTAAGGTGGTCTGCAATGACCCAAATTATGTCATGTCCGCTTGATGTTTTGGAGTTTTTTGTAACGAATTCCGTTGTTATTATTTCCTATTTCCATGTAGGAATCTCTGGTTGTATCAGTAAGCCGGATGGCTTCTGACATTCTGCTTTAACTCTAGAGCATGTTAAACATTTGCCAACATATTCAGCGATGATAGCCTTCATGTTAAGCCACCAATAGAGTTTCTTTAGGTCCTGATACATCTTGTCAAAACTTGGGTGCATGGAATACTTTGATTTATGGGATTCATGCATGATTAAGTCCCTCAAACCACCAAAGAATGGTAACCAACTTCGATTCTTGATACAACGAGTTCCATCAGGACGTACTTCAAATGCTTTGTCCATTCCTCGTAGGTTCTCAGCTTCGATGTTCTCTTCTTTGATCGCCTCAGTTTGGGCTTCGAGGATTTGTGATGGTAATTTTGGGTGAAGGGTCATGACTAATGCTCTAACTCGGAGTGGTTTGATTCGTTCCTTCCGGCTTAAGGCATCTGCTACAACATTTGCCTTTCCAGGATGGTAGCGAATCTCACAATCGTAATCTGCGAGTAATTCTAACCATCGGCGTTGTCTCATGTTCAATTCTTTCTGATCAAGGATATGCTGAAGACTTTTATGATCAGTGAACACAGTACACTTTGTGCCATACAGATAGTGTCTCCAAATTTTAAGAGCGAATACTACTGCTCCCAATTCAAGGTCGTGTGTGGTATAGTTCTCTTCATGAGGCTTGAGTTGTCGAGATGCATATGCAATAACTTTTTCTCTTTGCATTAACACCGCTCCCATACCTTTGAGTGATGCATCACAGTAAACGACAAAGTCATCTTCCCTTCTGTATGTTTAATAATTAGAGCTTCACATAAATTTTGTTTTAGCAGTTGGAAGGCTGACTCTTGGGTATTTTTTTTTTTTATTTTTTCCCATCCCCCCCCATTTCTCCCCAGATATACTTCCTTGTTTTTTGGGTTAATTCAGTCCAAACCTTTGCAATCTTCGAAAAACCTTCGAATGAATTCTCCGATAGTAGCCGACGGATCCTAAGAATTGGCATACTTTTGATAGGTGTGGTATAGATGCACAATTCTTAACTACTCAATCTTGGCGGGGTCAACGTGGAATTTCCTTGACTGTCAATCACTTCCCTAGAAATGCACATATTGATCCAGAAATCACTTTGGAGAACGTTTTGTCATACAATTTCGATCCTAGATGTGAGTGAGTAATTCAAGTATTATTCTTAGGTGATCTGCGTGTTCTTCTTTGTTACGGGAGTAGATAAGAATATCATCAATGAATACTATCACAAATTTATCCAAGTATTGTTTACACACATGGTTCATGAGATCCATGAACACAGGAGACACGTTAGTTAAACCGAATGGCATCACTTGGAATTCGCAGTGTCTGTACCGCATTCTAAAGGTAGTTTTGGGAATATCTTCATCCCTGACTCTCAGTTGGTGATACCTGATCTCAAGTCAATTTTCGAGTTAACACTCAAACCAATGAAGTTGGTCCGAATAAATCTTCGAAAAAAAAAAATTTTAAGAACATACGATCCAGGTAATGGGTAACAATTCTTTACGGTGAGTTTATTCATCTCCCGCTAATCGATACACATTATGAAAGATCCGTCTTTCTTTTTAACAAATAAGACAGGAGCTCCCCAAGGCGAAGTACTTGGTCGGATAAAACCTCGGTCTGCTAAACTCATGATTTGGTCTGATAGTTCCTGCATTTCTAAAAGAGCTAATCTGTAAGGTGCTCAGGCTACTGGTGTCGCTTCTAGAATTAAATCAATTTGAAATTATACTTGGTTAACTGGAGGGAGGCTGGGTAGGTCTTCAAGAAAAACTTCCAAAAATTCTTTGACTACTGGTATATCTTCTAGTCGTTTTTCGTCTAACTTCTTCTCTATTACTAAGGCTACGAAAACTTGATATCCCCTGGATATATATATCTTTCAGTTTTAATACAGGATATAAGGCTTAGTTGAGTTTTACTTCGATCACCTCGGATGATCTAAGTTTCACCGTCGATGGGGATGTGGACGACTTTCTCGTCACAGATAATTCTAGCATGATACTTGGATAACCAATCCATACCAATGACGACGTCGAAACTACCGAGTTTAATTGGCATGAGATCAATTTCAAAAGGTTGGTTTAGCAAAATCAGAGTGCAACCCTGGATAACGGTATTAGTGCCTACTAGGTTTCCATCGGCCATTTCAATGTCGTAGGTAGTATCTAGTGTAATTGGTGGGATATTAAGCATAGAAGCAAGAGATATGGATACGAAACTTTTATCGGCTCCTGAATCAAATAATACTCTAGCTAGATGTTGGTTTAGAAGGAACGTACCCGTGACTACGTTCGGGTCTTGGTGAGCATTCTTGTCCCTCAGCATGCATGCTCTCCCATGGGCATTGTTTGCTTTTGGGCACTGATATTTGTAATGTTCTTTGTCCTCGCAGGCATGACAAGTCACTGATACTGGTTGTAAATTACTTCTAGTGGCTAGCCCCTTGTTCTTGCAGTTCCTGGTCTGGTGACCTACCTTATTACAAGTCTGACACTTGACAGTGCAAGGTTCTGTAGGCGCATCTTTTACATAAGGGAAAGTTTCTAGCATACCTTTTGTTTTCAGTTGGGGTGGCAGCATAAGCCCTGATAGTTTCTTATCTTCTATTCTGCTGTTGGTGGTGATCATTGTTGCGGTTGTTATTGTTGTTACGGTTATTTTGGTAGAAGGTTCTTCTATCATCAAACTTTCGTTTGTGATCATTGGTTCCTTGCACAGAATTGTGCTTTATTACCTGATCCATTAACCTCTGGGTTATGGTAATGGCTTCCTCCAAAGTTTGAGGCTTTGAAGCGGTAACATTTCCTTCAATACTTCTGGGTAATCCCCCGATGAAGACTTCCATGAGTTTCTCAGAATTTGGCACCATAGTTGGGCATAAAACTGCCAATTCCTGGAATCTTCTAACGTAAGTCTTGAGATCATTTCCTTTTACAGTCAGATTGTAAAATTCATCTTCCATTTTCTTGACCTCGGTTCGGGGACAATACTTCTTTATTAAGAGCTTTTTCAATTCGGACCAGGGAATCTTGTAAGCTTCCTCTATTCCAATAGGCTGGGCGAATGAATTCCACCAGGACAAAGCTTCTTCAGTTAGAGTACCAGTAGCAAATTTCACTTTGCAGTCCTCGGTACAGTTGCTATGGGAAAATACCGATTCAGTTCGTTCAAACCAGCGGATGAGGCCAACAGCGCCTTCCGTACCTTTGAAATTGAAAGGTTGGCAGCTCATAAACTCTTTGTAGCTACATTTTCTTGCTACAGGAGTTTCTCTTTGTCCGGTGTTCCTATTGGTATTGTCAGTATTTGCCATGGTAGCAGCTTGTGCTTCCAGAGCTACGGCAACACTATCAGCAACTAGTTTCTTGATGGCGGCCTGAGTCATGGGTGGTGCTGCAGATGTTGATGTCCTCTTGGGAGCCATTCTATCAACATTTACAAGACAACACAAAATAAGAATCCATACAATGATATAGTCATATCACAAGTCTTTGTATAATAATCAAAATTTTCATACATAGTGATATTGAAATCATTTGACATAGATACTTATTTAGTACAAGTTCTAACAAAGAAATACACATCCTTTGATATTACTTTGTAGGATATAACAGAAAATTTTGGAATCTAAGACTTTCGGAGATGGGTACTCTAATAAGCATCTGACTTATTAGGTTCCTCGGGGACTGGTTTACTTTCCAGTGGTCGCGTTATGATCCATAATGAGTTATCTAATTCCATGAAGATAGACTCATCAAAGGGATAGTCTGGCGGTGGTGTAGTTGACCTAAACGGTGATGAAGATCCTACTGATGAAGACGGAGATAATGAAATGGGTGATCTAACAGGTGGCTCAGTGTCTCTAGGTGGTGTAGGTGGGGTCATATCCTCATTGTCTTGATCATTAATCATATCCATGATACCTGGGTACAAAGGTTTTAGAAAACCTGATGGTGAGAACCATAGTAATCCCGGATACATAAGGATATGATACATGAGTAATCGTAATATAGGACATAGGATAGACAACCAAGACATACATAAATCTATATCATGAAACAGCGAGGTGGTGTAGGTGGGGTCATATGCTAATTGTCTTGATCATTAATCATATCCATGATACCTAGGTAAAGAGGTTTTAGAAAACCTGATGGTGAGAACCATAGTAATCCCGGATACATAAGGATATGATACATGAGTAATCATAATATAGGACATAGGATAGACAACCAAGACATACATAAATCTATATCATGAAACAGCGAGGTATAACAGAATCACAACTGTATTATGTCATAAATAACTTGTCTACATATTTTACATAACCAAAATTTGACAAGTGTCAATATTTATGCCACACATCCAGTGGTTGAATTCTAAACAAAAGCTATAAATGACAAGGATCTAGTCTAGTCGTCTGGTGGTCCTCCCTTGTAGTTCTTGAGCTCATGGATCATGTCCAGAAGACTCTTCATATCTGATCGGTGGGGAATCTGGATATCCTCGATGAACATTTCCAGAGTAGCAATCCTAACGCAAGCAAGAACAATCTCGTCATCATGCCCTGTTTGCTTTCTCTGAAATCCAGCAATCTAGGTACGGGCTTCTTGAAGTTCGGTGTCTAGTTTGTCAAAATCTCGTTGTATGATTACTCAACCATTACCAAGACCTTCTATCTTATCTTCTATGTGCTCAATGCGCTCAAGAGGGAGCTCATCTAAGTGATTCAAAATAGTATCGATCTGTTCCTCATGGCGCTCTAGATGCGTCGCACGAGAACTCTCTCCAATCTCAAATACCTGAGGTGGGGCAGAATAATCAGTAGAGGAGGACGATAGGAAACAGGCTCGTTTATGAGGTGGCACAATCTCCTCAGGATGAAAGAAATCTTAGGGATCAAATAAAGGTGATGATGGTAACACTAAAGATGGATGCAAAACAGTTGGTGGAGCAATAGGAGCTCGTGGTAGTGGCATAGGTGATTCATTATTAGTAGCATTATATGCTTGCATGACCTTCATATATGGATCATCGTAGAAAGGTGAGATGGTTAGTGAGGTTGAACGATCCTTGGATGAATCCTCTGAAGAGTCAGAAGAGGTGTTTCCCGGTGAGGCTGGGGAATAGTCTGGTGAAGCCAAGGTATAGTCAAGAGTGTTTGTAGAGGAAAAATCATCCTCAACATTATAATCAGATAAGATAATAATAGGGTGGGTAGATATAGACATAACTCTGTAACAACCAAGTGGAAAATAACATAAGTTATTTATATAATAGTTGTGTATCATTTGTTAAAAAAATCTCTTTACATACTATTCAGGAAATGTAGTGGCACGAAGGACTTTCTTGGATGGAAAATGGTTATAGTTTAGGTTTTAACCTTGTTCTCTATAACCTCGGCTCTTGATACCAATCTGTAACACCCTGATATTTCAACATAGCAGCGGAAGCTAAATTGGGGGTATTACTTCATGAATCAACAGTCATAATCATAGAAAACGACTCAAAAGAGACGTTTTGGAAAATTTAGTTATCATTCAATAACATATCAAAGTTTTATAAAAGGAGGTCCCAAAATACATTTAAAACATAATGGTTGAATGATAACAAGTTTGGACGTCTTCAAGTCCATGCCACTCTGTGCCTTAAACTGCTTAGTTACCTGAGATAAACATGCTAAAAAGGTCAACACAAAGGTTGAGTGAAATTCATAGGTTTGTAATGAAATGGTTTAATACAAGTCATCATAAGTGGTAATAATTGCACAATTACAATTATCATGGAAAACAGTATTATTGCCCTAAGCTCATGAACTCAAACGTTAACATGGAAATCACCTCAGTGACATTATTGAGGAACAACTGTCCTCTTGGAAAGGTAACTTGCCAAAGTTACCCATTATTCTCAAATATAGTGCGCTTGGTTACCTCATGTACAGGTAAACACAAACGGGATTCGTCAATCCCGATAGATCTATCCACAATATTCGCGTTCACTCGCAAGTGATTAATGGTTCATGATTAAATGATATTGGCAGTGGAGGTAAACTTAGGCAATAATATATCAGGATAGCATACAGTTGGAAAATACTTGTATTCATGATTTATAGCATGTATCTCCCCACGGGGTTTGGAAAACATATAAAGGTGGAACTATGAACTCACCTTGATAAGGTAGTTGATTGAAGTGAATAGTAATTCAAGTGGAAGTAAACAGCTTCGTCACGCAACCTGGGGTAATATGTCAAGTCTTAGTTTGATTGTTTATAATTCAAACTTTATTTCATAAAGTTTAACGTAAATGATTTTGGTTTATTAGTTCGTGAAAACATCGTATCACTGTTCGGGCTATCATAATCCAGAGGTCATGTAGTAAATGTTTGAGGAGCTAGGACACTTTAAATCGTAAATCCAACAACTCGTCAAAATGTCTACCCAAATGAAAGCCCCTCACATGAAATTCCCTAGTAACGTATCCTTATAGTTTTAAATGATAATATTTTATCTTTTTTAGTTTGTGTAAAAGCTATGTGATAAATTATGTTTTAATAATAACAAATTATTTTAAAGTTTCGATCGATGAATGAAACGATAAATGTGTCGGGGTTTTTAAAAAATCGAGTCTTATAATGTTTAAATATATTTTTATTATTTAATTTAAAATTATTACATTTTATACCCTTAAGAATTTGAAAATGGAAATATATACCCTTGGTATATATTATTTTACAATTTAAACCCCTTTATATATGATTTTAAAACATTTAATCCTTAACTTTCAAGTATGGCAAAACAGGTCCTTGTGGTTTAACTTTAGAGTATTTTACAATATATACCCTTTATGCATAATTCGATTTGCATTCTTAGTCCAAAATCTATATAAGTTGTATTTTTAATCTCAAAATCGTTTTGCAGCTTATAGCTTATTACTATAAACTAAAATAAGTTGGTATTTCATGAGCTTATAGCTTAATGAAATAAGCTTAAGAGCTCAAAATCTCAAAATGGGATGCGTTTGGTTTTGAAAGATTTTTTAACCCAATGGTTAAGGCTTTTAGGGTTTGAATCAATGCTCTAAAAATGAAAAAAGAGCTAATAGAAAGCTCTATTAGGTTAGCTTATAGCTTTTAGCTTATAAGGTTTCGAAATAGGGTTTTTAGGGTTTATAAGGGCGCGTTTGGTTTAGGAAAACCATGCGTGTAGCCTTAGGGTTTTAGGGCTTATTTCACGTGATCTTAAAAGTGCATAGGAGCTTATTAAGATTAGAATAAGCTTATACTAGCTTATTAGGGTTTCGCAAGGGTTTAGGGTTTCAAAGTGGATCGTTTAGGGCTCGATTGGGTTTAGGGGTTTCCAAAAGAGTTTTAATTTGTACAAGAGGCTAGAACAAGTTTATATATGATCTATAACGTATCAAAAGCTTATAGAACAAGTAGTAAGACTTACTAGTACACAAATGGGTCGAAATGACTTGGAGATGAATCAAGAACCTTTCTTCTCTTGTTCCTTGGTTTCAAAATAACTTAAGCTTCCTTTCTTCTCTTCTAGGACTTGGCTAGATCATGGTTTTGAGTATGTGTTAAGTTTAAATGGTGAGTTGAGGAGGTGTGCATGTTTCGGGTTTATATAGGGCACGAAGAGGAGTAGTGGCCAAGTTTGTGTGGATTAGTGGCCAAGCTATGAAGGAGTGGTGGCCAAGGGTTAGCTAGGAGTGACTAATGAGAGCTAGGACTAGCTTGGAGAGGTGTAGGATGGTGGTGTGGGTTCGGTTCACCAAGGAGGTGACAAGAGGTTTGCTTGGAGTGCAAGGGTGCAAGGTGGTGACAAGGAGGCTAGCATGGTGGTGACAAGGTGCTAAGCAAGGTGGTGACAAGGTGTGGAGGGTGGTTGCTAGGTTAGGATTTAGTCTTAAACTAGTTTAAGCTAGTTTCGGGTGGTTTAGGGTTTTCGGGTTAGGGTTAGGTTTTTAGGACGAGTTAGGGTTAGAATTTGGAGGGAAATGATGTTTAAATGTTGTGCTTTGGAAGCTTGTAACTTGTGTTAAAGAAGTGGTACGAAATTCCTATAAGAATTGGAGGGAAAATGGCTAGTTTGAATGTTGTGCTATATCGGGTTGTACTTTGGGCTTAAAGGAGTTGTACAATGGTTTTGGAGGGAAACATAGTTTGAATTTTATGCATTGATAACTTGTACACATGCCTTATAAGTTTGTACATTTAGATTGAATGGAAACATTACATGTAATCGGGGTTTTGATATAAACGTTAATGTATAAAATCCGTTTTATATTAAATATTATGAAAGGTACGTTAAATAGATAACGTATGGTAAAATGGAGTTTAGAACATATTGCTTGACATATTATAACGTTTACCTGATATAAACGTTGATGGAATTGGCATTGGTAGTTGTGTGAGCTCGTTTACTTTAGAAATGTAAGTTACGTTACATAATGGATAGAATGAAAACAAAAGTATTTTCATGAAAATGGTTCTATTAAACATAATAGATGGATAATTACACTGATGAAAATTATGGGTTGTTATACAAGCTCTGCCGAAGAATCATCTGGATCAGCAACCACCACAGTGGAAAAGCTGATTGACATTTCCATTCCGCCTGCTGTGGCTGAACTACATGTTGAAATAAAAAAGTTGCATATCAAGTAAGCCAAATACTAGGTGAGCAAAAAAATGCTCTTTAAACATTTTGTTGAGGATAAAGGCCATCTCATTACCAAAATACTCAAACAAGAAGACCAACTGATCCATGGAATGTAGAACTGATCTTAGGTATGTAGGTATGTATGATGCTGTGTATTTAGGCTAACATGATTGCAATAGCAAGATATATTTGCTCACTGAATAATGGCTGTAAACTTTATTTCCATATGGCTCCTTTTATGTGGATTTTCTGGTATCATGCAAAGAAAAATATATGTATGTGGTACAAAACACTGTTTGTCTACATTTGTGTCATATAAGAATGGCTACGTATAATTTCTTTTACAATTCACATTAGATCAATGTTAAAATAAGGTTCCTCACATATGTCAAGTTTTCTGAATAAACATTTGATGCTTGGTTTATTTATAAATTTTGCTACTCATATGTTGTGTTTACAGTTGGCAAAAAACTAACGACCTAGTCGCTAAGAATGGCCATATATAGGCAGTTCTATATGCAAGTGTGGTCTGTATCATATACTTTTAATAGAAAATTAAGAGTTTTTCTATGAAAGCGAAGCTGTAATAGGCAATATGGTCTAGCCTTTATTGAAGATATATAATCTGTGTAAATGGTCTTAACAGGGATGAGAGTGGGTCCCATATCTCCACCCTTTATATGGGCAAAACTACATCCTTAAAGGAAGGTACACAAAATGACTAGACAAAAGAAACATAAATTTATTTCTTCTTGTGACCTCGAACTCAGATATCCAGATTATCGCATATAGCTTGAATCTCTTGAGGAAGATCCTGACCTTCGTACGTATCATCATCGTATGGGTCATCATCGTAGTCACCATTACTATACGAATCCCTCCATTGTTCTAGTAAAGTTTGAGTCCCAAAACCTACCCTTTCTGAAGCCAAAGAACGAGCCATATCATTATCTATTGATGCAACCTCATCTTCACTCTCATAATCACCCACAAAATCTACCTTCTTCAAAGGATTACCAGCTTCATCCATAAGAATAGCTTGCCCACTAGTAAGTAAATCTTCAAACTTCCTGATTTTATCAATGATAGGAGTAGTACTAGTACTACTATTATCAACATTTATAAAAGAGGATCCACTTGAATTAGCCTTGTTATTTACCAAATTAGTAGTCCCCCGATTGGTACCTAACTCTACATCATTGTCAACCGAATTAAGAACTTCAAATGGATTAGAATTACTAACCTCAATAGTAGGTTCCATACCTTTCTTCTTATTATCGTTAGAGCTAGCATTAGGCTTTTTAGGAACAGGTCGATATTCTTTATGATGTTTAAACCTCACTTTCTGACCAACCAGAACACCTTGGGAAGTTTGACTAGGCTTCTTTATAGTCTTAGTCTCACCAACATCTGTATTCTTCAGACATTCCTCATGAATATGTCCAAAAATCTTACAAGACGCACACCTAGGAGGTTTCCACTCATACTTAACACGGATATTACATGTATAATGGCCCTCCCTAGCAATTTTAGGCATAGCCATCACAATGTTATCTTTTAACTCCAAATCAGCTTGAAGCTCAATCATAGCTCTAGCATAGCTTGACCTACCTCAAAATTGCATGCACATATCAGATGTATAAGAGTCAAGTATTAGAGGAGTACCTAGTTTAGTAGCAATCGCATTCAAGCCATCCTCGCTAAAAGCCGTAATAGGTACATCATGGAGTTTAACCCAAACTGTAATAGTACTAACATCTTCTTTCAATAGGTTCTCATCCGGATGCCATTTCTTCAGGATAAGCAGATTATTTTGGATAAACCATGGACCATTCTCAAGCTTAGCATCTAATCCGACCATGGAGCTAAATTGAAAGGAGAATAATTCGGTAGATGAGCTAAACATAGAACGAACAAGCCCATATTTACCCCAAGTGTTCCTAACATAGTTAGCAACAACAAGGTATGCCACCCGCTTCCCCAAGTAAAAACCATATATTGTATTAGCAAATCGTTCACTTATAGCACGAATAGACTCCACCGGGACAACCACATCAATCCCATTACCACCCGGTGTAAACAAAGTACGAAAATTCAATTTCTTCCCATTTGGTTTACCAGTTACATTGGCATACGAAGACTTACCAGGAGTATTCCCAGTCAGAGTAGTGACCTGCGTAGGGAGTGATCGATACGACTCCAAAACCGTTTTCTCCCCAAACAAACTTCTCTTTGCCTTCGCCACATTCTCGTCAGCCATAGACAGAGAAACAACATCCTTTGCAACAACATCATCAACAAGTGGAATATCATCTTTCATAATCTCATTTAATCCCGTAACCGAACCAGAACCTAAAACAATATCCACCTTTTTCCTATGATTATTCTTCCTCCTCCCTGAATCCAAGAAACTACGATTCATGATTAAACCATGCAATACCAAACAACACCACCAAGTTTTGAAACCAAAAAATACTTACTCACCACTTAACCAACAGGCACGTCCTATAATGCCTAGACGACCCACAAACCCTAGAGTTTGTAGATCGTAGAAGCACGAAAGCAGCAACACCAACAAGAAGGATATATAAATCGATTTAGTAACTTCAATCAAATATAGAAAACCAAATAGAGATTAAGAACAAACCCAAAAAACAAATGAATCATTTAGAGTTTTTAACTTTACATGAAAATCGCAAACCCTAATATGTAAATACAAAAATAAAACCTTAAGATCAGTGACCCAAACACGAAACAGAGATAGGGATATAACTAAACACAAGTGTAAAATTAATCACTATATCAGATCATAGTAGAGATCAAAGAAAATATGGAATAATTGATGGATCATAATGTTTAGGTTGTTAGGGTTATGGAATCGCCAAGGGGAAGGTCAAATTTATTTAAATTGTCCTAGGGCTGCAAAGTGTATAGGGAATATAATGACTATGTGTGAAAATGTGAAGAATAGAAGGAAATTTAGTTGGTTTCTTTTGTATATGAAGTTTTATATTAATCTTATGGTGTGACATTGGTGTGCCTTAATGAGGAATGTGTTCAAGAGGACATGTATATTGCATAATTTACTAAAATTATATATCAGACAAAAATAATAAGATATTAGGCTTCGCAACAAGGCATGACCGCCTAATACCTCATTAATTAACTAAATACAAACAAAATATATAAAGTTTATGTAGGAAGGGGGTGTTCGGCCAATTATAGGGAAACAAGGGAGAAAAAAGGTTTAACTTGTTGACCAAGTTTAGTTCGTATAAGATTAGGAATGTTTTAAACATTACCTATAAATACAAAAACTTCGTAAAGATATAAGGGAATTTTTTCTCTCCTTCTCTTGACCAAGATCGGTCGACTAAAGATCCCTAAGAGGGTATTTAGTCGATTTTCATACAAGCAAAACCTAGGGTTTTGTGGCTTTGATCGTGTATTTTTAGAACTAGCATTCCGGTAATACACAATGACGTGTAGTGTGGACATATAGTAGAGATCGCTTCCTTTAGTGATTATGAGGGTTTTGTGGGTGTCCAACAGGAGGGTTTGTCCCGTTCGTTGCCCCACTAATTCATCAGATTGCAATTTAAGAGGTTAGTAACGTAGTTACTTTGTTAATCTTTATATACCATACGAATCCGCTTTTGGGACATAATCCATTGTGTTTTACATGTTTTAATAGTTATTTAGTATGTAAATCCTAACAGTGGCATCACGAGTCATCGTATGATGTTCTAGATTACATATGTACACGTAAATTTGGCCAAAAACACCTGTTTTTGTATGCTTTCTTTAATACGTTTTTAAATAGCTCTTAGGGCTCTTTTGCTGTGATAAACACGACCCTAATAGGTCTTAATAATTATTTCTTGAAACCATAGGTCGTGGGTTTACATGTAAAAAGTAGGAGATTCCTTGTTACAAATCTTTCGTCAAATTGGCTTATATGTTATATTACTTATGTTTAATTGAAATCCATGATAAATACATGCATATTTGTCATGGATAATAATCCAATCTCTTGTAGTTATCATATAATTAATGTGTTAATTGTTTGACATGCAAAACCGATGAATGCCCTAGTTTTTGTATGCTTGTTTGATTTATTTTGTTTGCTGTTTACTTGACCTAGCTACACTAAAAAATTAATTCCCGTCACTTTCCATTGAACCAACAACCGTTGGTAAACACAACTTTGTGTCATGCATTAATTTATATCATTGTTGAGAGCAAGTAAAAACACATAAATTGCGTAAAATAAATGAATTTGAGGAAATGTCGAATAAATAGAAAACTTTCAAACTTTGAAAATGCTATTCTTTTCCAAGAATTGTCTAAAGGTCCGGTACCAAAGAATGTCAAGACAATCAGATGTAACACATTTCATATATTCTTTCGACAGGATGAGTGCTTCCTTAAAGGTCCGATATTGGCATCATAGAATCAGTCATAATACTCGAACAAAAGTAAACTGGGTGCATCTAAACTAGTTTATTCCAAATCACAGTGCGGTTGTAGTCGTATTTTCTTTAAGGAATGATTTGACAACCTCATGTTGTTGACATGAGGTGGAAGGTCTAAACATAAATTCTCGATGAACGACAAATTAGATAAGAAATCATTGAATCATTTTAATGGAGAGCCACTATAACAAAATACTGTTAGCTTTTTTGCATGAAGCTATAAACGTAGAGGGGGCTTTCTGTTTGTTACTCACTAAATGAAAATAACTTAGATTTGGAGCATCAACATCTATTCCTTCAAGTAGAACTCTTTTTTATACATTAAATCTCAACTTTTAGAAAATTAGGATGCCTTTTAACAGGGGTCGTCCCGTGTTATTCAATGGCCCTAGGCAATAATAACAAATAGGCCCTATTACGCGTGCAAACTAGAGAATTTGAATCAATTATATGACTTATATATGTTTAATATTATAAGTATTTATACGTAAAACTAATAAAAATGTGGCCTCATCTAAGCGGAGGCCCTGTGCTACGACACCTCTTGCATACCTTTTCGAGGCCCTTTTGCCTTTTAACATAAAATTTTGAAGCCATAGTAAGATTTTAGAAAATTCTTCAAAATATGGCAAAATTTGGTCTAATACTCTATCGCACCTTCATCTATCGGGAGAGACGAAAGTGACAACAACCTCAATGACTTGAATTTCACAACTCCAACTATCAAGGATGAAGGTAATCACACTTATGCAACATCAAAGATGTTAACAAAGAGGCTGATAAGAGTGTGTTAGGCAAATGAAACATTTGGTAGATTCCCATGATAATATTCCAAATGAATATCCATCACTTGCAAGCCTTTTTTCAAGAACTAAATCCAGACAATGTCTATAAAATTTTATTTCCTTAAATTTCTCTAGTAATTCAGAGATGTAGAGTGTGTGTGCAATGATATTTTACTCATAAACTCTAGACCGGGTATATTTGGCATACATACAAAACATCTCTACAATATACTCATCACCATAATCTCTAGAAAACCAGTCAAACCACGAGCTGTCTTGACGGAAAATACAAAATAGGAAATTGATTTGATGATAGAAGAAATTGATCAAGATGTAGGAGTTGCTTTGGTTACTCCTACACATAGTCAAGAAGATCAACCTAAAGATCAGTTGGGAGTCTTTAGTGCAGCTAAGGTACTTGCAGATGCAACTAAAAATGTTTACACTTATACTAGAAGAAGAAGGGCAGTTAGTACTGGCAGTGGTGGAATTAGTACTGCTAGTAGATTGTTTAGTACTACTGAAGAATCAGTTAGTACTGCTGGTGCATCAATGCCAGTTGGTACTGCTGGTACGGTTCAAGAAGTTAACAAAGATAAAGGTAAAGGTATAATGACATAATCTGAGCCTAAACAAACCAAGACAAAGTTGCAGCAAAGACAAGAAAGAGCTGGTTATGAAGCAGCTGTAAGATTGCAAGAACAACTTGATAAAGAAGAGAGACAGAGGATTGCCAAAGTGCATGAAGAAGCTAGCTCTTTCAATATTGAAGAATGGGAAGATATACAAGCTACAATTGAAGCTGATGAAGAGCTAGCACAAAGGATACAAGCAGAAGAAAGAGAAAAATACTCTGAAGCTGAAAAAGCAAGACTGCTTGCAGAACTTATCAACCAAAGAAAGAGATATTTTGCCCAACAAAGAGCTAAAGTAAGGATAAACAAGCCACTTACACAGGCTCAACAAAGAACTTATATGCCTAACTATATCAAGCATATGGGAAGTCACACTCTGCAGCAATTAAAGACACTTTCCTTTGATGAGCTTAAGGCTTTGTTTGAAACAACAATGAGAAGGGTGCAAAATTTTCATCCAATAGAGAGTAAAGGTGACAAAACAGTTCCTGAGTTAACAACTGGAAGTTCAAAAAGGGATGCAGAAGTAGAATTGGATCATGAAGGTTCTAAGAAACAAAAGACTAATGAAGCTTCAGGGTCAGTTCAAGAACAACCAGAAGAAGAGGAAACAGAATTGCCACAAGAGGATTTACAATAGATAATGTTGATCCCACTTGAATAGATCTTGCTTAGCATGTAAGAAGCCTAGTTGTATTGAATAAATCCAAGACAACTATGGTTGAAACTTTGATTGGATACATCAAAGACTATGCGGAATCTAGTCAATGATACTAAGAAGAATTCTAATAAAATAGTAACACAAAATTAATAATAAGACTGATTCCAAAACTTTCAGCCTACAATATTAAACACCACCTCTTAATAGTGTTAAGTTTTTAAACCTTGAAGATACGGAATATCAAAGTATGTACATCTAACAGTATAACCCTAGGACCTCCTTTTTTATTACCAAAGGTGTTCTACAAGGCTTACAATAATCCTAACTTATCCTGATCTTTTCTATAAACAAACTTATTCTCTTTAAACAAATAAGTTAACATATCTTTTTACAAAAAATACTAAATTGATATTCCGTAAGTATTCTTGTTCATCTATTCATTCTTTGCTCTCATCTCTGTACAGTATATTTTTCCTTCAAGCTGGTTGTAACTCTTTCAGGCCCTGTTGTAATGAGAACAGGAACTTATGAATATCTGAAGGTCTTTTAAAACTAACAATCCTCCCTAAAACTTGATGTTCATCATCTTAAATCTTTAAGTGTCATTTTAAATGTCTTCACCATCACCAGTGAGGATGCATTCAATCACTTCATTATCCCCTTTTCCTGCTTTGTCATGAGCTTGAGTTGTGATAGCAACATCTCATTCTTAATTTTTGATCAGCTTGAAGCTTTTTGTTCAGCATGTTTGAGATTGTTATTGGTGTAAGGGGATATCTTTTCTCAACTAACATAAAGATATGTAGATTTTTAAACCTCATAAAGTACACTCCATAGTTATCAAACTGCTTACAAACAGTCACTTTGTACCCTTGTAGATTTCTCCATACTTTACTTTTTATGTCAGGTTCAAACATTATCGTCGAATCACCCTATAACACTCTTTCATAATCCTCCCCTGGCCTTGTATTCGTATGTTTTAGATTTAAACCAAATTTAGAGGTCTCCAAATCTTCTCTATCAATATCTTGAAGTATCTTTATCATTGATGAATACCTTTTTGAGCTTCCATCAGCCCTTATCAATTTAAAGGATCCCATCCTTCCATCTTTATCAATCTTTTATTCAATAATCATTGGAGTCTTAGTAGCTAGAGGTATAGTACCAATTGCCACCTCATCATCTTTAACTATCTCAATATTCCTTTTCATCTCTGCCTCCTCTTGATCATCTTTTTTAGTTTCTACATGCTCATCTATCTTTTGCTTCTTTGATTATCCATATTCAGCTCATTCCATGCTTATTTTTAGGAAAATTTCTTTAGTTCTTTTAACACTGCTTTTCATCACCTCTGAATAACTTAGGAATAAATGAACTTACTGTTTGTATGCTTGTCTAAAGAGCTTATGATTTCTTTCAATGACTTCCTTCCTTTCAGCTGATTATGCTTGTATCCACCCATATTCTTCAGGTATGTGCACATTCTATTCCTTATTTGATTTTTGTTAGGTGTTTTACTTCTTTGCTTTGCTGCTCTATGTGCTACAAATAACTTTTTCCTTTCAGCTAGCATATCTACTAACATCTTGGCTTTCTCTTAATTGTGATTTGTTCTTGTTATTCAGATTGGAGTTTTGCAGCTAATTGCTAATCATGCATCAATCATAGCTGAATGCTATCTAGATCTTCTATAATTGCTTCTCTGCTAGCTTCTTCTTGTACAACTCTTTCTTTTTACCAACCTATGCTTGTTCTCCAGCCTGCAATCTGTGAGTGCCAGTTCTTCTCAAGTGCAATTTAATCTTTTTCTTTAATGGCTTTTCAGGCTCAACCATTTTTCTTGCCTTTGTCTTTTTGCTTGTGGAAGTTGTGATGAAGAAACTATTGGCGTATAATGCAGACTGCTTGCTCCTCCTGATCATGAAAGAACATTTCTTTTACCTTTGGTCTTGTGCTAGCAACAACAATAATAATTGTTGTGGGAGCAGTTGTAACAGCCCTTTGGTTTAGCTGCTTTAATCTCTATCAAGGTCTGAGCCAGAGTCAACTCATCAACAGTTGTTGTAGCACTGGCAGTAGTAACTACTTCACCAGCAGTAGTAACTGGATCAGCAGCACTAATTTCCTTTTTAGCAACTTCTTTTTTAGCAACAACTTCTTCACCTTGTAAGTCATCTTGTATATATCTTTCTTGAGTCTCATCAATCAAGGTCACTTCTGCATCAGTATCAAGATCAACTATTTTCCTCCCCTGTTTGGATGCATCCTCTTGAGCACCCAAACGGACATCATTAGGGGATTCTACCATGCTAGCTGAACCAACCATCCTTAACCTTTTGAGTCCTGAAGTTCTTGACTTCTTTCTCTTTTCTAACTGCTTAACTCTCTTTTGTAAACTAGCAATCTCCTTTGCTTGAGTAGTCTTTGCTTCCTCCAAATCAAGAACCTGCTTTTGTAGTTTGGTACATAAATTCATCAATTCAGTAAGTTACAATCTATCCTTGCCACTTTGAGGTGGATCACAGGATGAGGTAGATATAGGTTCTTCATTTGTAGCCTCATCAGGGATAGGCTCTGTTGGACCACTGTCCTTCCTCTGTTTCCTTTTAGACTTTTTCTTTTGAGGCTTAGATGATAATGGTTGAGTAATAATGGGTGTGGAATGGGAATCAGTAGAAGCAGCTGAATCTTCACCCATGTCTTCTGGAGCTTGAACCATCATAGTTTGAAATAGAGGGGTGATTCTCCTAGAGAAACCTTTTCCTTCCCTCTTCATATTAGCAAAAATCTTCTTTGTATGGGAAGGTGTAACATAAATCCCTTTATGTTTGGACATTCCTTCAACTTGTTTGTCTAGGAACACTTGCACAAACCTTGGATACATAAGAAATTTAACCCCACCCTCCAAGTTCTTCATCATATTATCAAAAATGTACTTGGAAAAGTTAAATTTTTGGTTTGTGGCAAGACAGATGATAGCAGATGCCATAGTGCTACTAAATTCATTCCAGGCTGTAGTCTTAGCACTAAGGCATTGCAGTATGGTATGGATAAGAAATTTCCATTGGGATGAAAAATAAGCTTTATAGAATGTAAGCTTTTGTGTAAGATTTTCATACCCCATGAGTGTGAGCTGTTCAAAAATTACATCATTTGGCAGACATTCAGTCCCTTCAGCATCTTCTAACATAAGATCACTTCTCACACTCTTCTCAGTGATGATCACCTTCTTCTTATCTACTAGGGCTTGTATCTGACGCTCCTCATTAAATATCTTAGCCTTAGCAGTTGCCCAGAACTGTTGAATGCATGGATTATTATACTGTAGGAATTAACCGTTTAATGCATACTTGATAGAAACTTGCATTCAGAAAATCAATAATGCCGTCAAACCCATTACTTTCTTCGGGTTTTTCCAAGAACGCAACCAAATTATGAGTTTTATCAAACTTTGGGGTCGACATTATGATAGGTTTTGATGATTAAAGATGAAATTAAGTTAGGGTTTATGATTAGAGAGTATATCAAGGTGTAAAATCGATTAAATGAGTGATTAAAACCCTTAATCGAAGTATTTTGGAGAAATACCCTTAACAACATTAATTGATAACTGGCAACATTAAGTTAAGCCTAACAATATTAACTATCCCAGCAGTAGTAAGTTATGACTATGCGTGGCAGTATTAACTTTATGCACCATAACAGCAGTAAGTGAATGCCTAGCAGCATAAACTAGTACTAGCAGTAGTAAGTGGAAGCTTAGCAGCATTAACTTTGAAACACCAGCATTAACTCCAGTTTCATTCCAAAAAGCATTTTCATCATGAATTTTAACTCTCACAAGCTCTCTTTCTATTTTTCATCTCACAATATCTCTTATTTCTTTTTCTCACCAATTCACTCTATCTATTTTTATATCACACAACTCTCTTTCTATTTTTTAGCTCACTATATCTCTCATTTCTTTTTCTCACCAATTCAATCTATCTATTTTTATATCATAAATCAAGAGCCCTAACAGACAGTTCGATATAAAATTCCATCAATTCCTTTAGTTTTATGTTGTCATCCCCACTTCCAAGTGTGTTAACTCTTAAGAGAGGTGAATCATTAGACTGTTTAGATGCAGCCTCAAACCTAATTTGAGCTTCTACACCCCCAATATGGTATCTTGGCACCTGGGACCACTACCTGAATCAGTTCCCTGAGGAAAAGACTCATTAAGTGTTGCCATGGATTGGGTCCTATTTATGTTACAACTGTCCTGCTCTGCTACTAAGCTCGAAGTAAGTAGTGGCAGCCATTCCATTTTGTTTCCCACCCTTAATGCCAGTTCTCATAAGTTATAAGGGGATAGGTCCATAGACTGAGATATCTCAGGTGGTCTCCTTTTGCTTTCCTAGGTTTTTGAGTCTTTTTGGGTTAAGATAATGATGGAACGGTGATTGGTTCAAGATTAGATAGTGAAATAGTTGTGGATGTGTGTTAGGGTTCAGTGGGATTTCCTGACCCTTCATCCACATTTGTTTTTTGTTATGCAGCATTTACATGTTATTACAAGCATCCTTTGTGGATAATCAGCTTCATAGTAACACAATTAACCTCCCCTTAATCAAGACTTCAGAGGTTAAGCATTCTAATACTTGCAATCAAATATTGAAATCTGCTAACATCAAATACCTTTGTGAGTAAATCAGCAACATTGTGATCATTGTGAATCTTGATCACTTGAATTAATCTCTTCTCAATATGATCCTGATGAAGTGAGGCTAATTCATGTGCTTAGCAAGTATCCTTCGTTGAATGAAACATGGATTCTTAACTATGCAGATTGTGCTTTCATTGTCAATGAAAATCTTGGTGTTCATAAAGTTTTATCCATAATCAAGTAATTGATTTTGGATCCATAACACCTGTCCATAGCAATTAGCAGCAGCAACATACTCTGCTTCAGTAGTAGAGTTAGCAACTATATTATGCTTTTTATATTGCATTTGAAATCATCTTCTTCCACGAAATTGACAAAACTTGTTGTGGATTTCCTGTCAAGACTAGCTCCAACATAATCACTATCTGAAAAATCTTCCAAGTCAAATGGTGAATCCCTAGGATACCAAAGGCCCAATTTAGGATGACCTTTTAAGTATCTAAAGATTCTCTTCACATCATAAAGATGTGAAGTCTTTGGTGATTAAACTTGGACATTGACAAGCACCAAACAGGCAAACATTATGTCAGGTCATGAAGTTGTTTGGTACATCAATGATCTAACATTGATATGTTATAAATGAACCATCCACTCTTCTTCAACTTCTTCATCCTTGAGTATGTTTTGTTAGTCCTCTATGGAAGTGCTTGCTGTTCTTTTACTGTAGCAAAATCACATTTTTCAAAAACATCAGTCATATATTTGTTCTTGACTAATGAAGATTCATCATCTTTTTGTTTTACCTGCAACCCTACGAAGAAAGTGAGCTCTCCCATAAAACTCATCTGGAATCAAACTCAGTACATAAAGACTTTTTAGTAGACCCAAAGATGATGTCATCTACATATACCTGCACTAATAGGATATTACCTTTGTCCTTCCTGATAAACAAAGTCTTGTCTATAGTCCCTCTTCTAAATCTATTTTCCAATAAATAGGTAGATAAGGTCTCATACCATGCACTAGGAGCTTGATGTAAACCCTATAAAGCCTTTTCTACCTTGTAACTTTGTTAGGCAACTCTGATCTTCAACCTAGAGGTGGCAAAACATATATACTTTTTTCTTATTGTGCCATACAAAAAGCACTTTCACCATTCATCTAAGTAAACAATGAAGTTCATGAATGGATGCATAGGATAGAAGAGCCTAATTGCTTCAATTAGCAAACTGGAGCAAAAACTTCATCATATTTATACCTCCTCTTGAGTGAAACCTGTGCCTACTAGTCTTGCCGTGTTTTTAACTACTAATATCCTCTATATTCTTTCTTGTTCTGTACACCCATTTAGTACCAATGGCCCTCTTGCCATAAGGTAACTCAACCAAAGTCCAAACCTTCTGCAATTTAAATTGTAGAAGCTCATCCTGCATTGCCTCTATCCAGCTTGGATCTGTCAAAGCTTGAGTCACCTTTTTGGGTTCTACTTATGATAGAAAACAAGCAAACATACAATTATAAAAATCTTTATGATTGATTCTCTGTTGCACTGAACTAAACATACCATGTTCAGTCACACTCTTTGTCATCTTTTTGGTTTGAGGTTCTGATTGTATATCTCTAATAATTTGTTCAAGTGGATGATCTTTGTGAACTCTTGTAGTTGGAATAGGACTGACAGACACATTTATAGCCAAATTTGTGACAACCATGACTTAAGCAGGTTGGTCAAACCGTAGTGTTGACCTAAATGTATCTGTTGCAATGTATGGTTATGTGTTTAAACGTGTTTATATGTGTTTGTGTGGGATAGGTAAGATTGGATAATCAATCCATTGAGCGTGGTCGTCTCATTGGGATTGGATTTGTGTTGAATTTTGTGAATAATCAATCCATTCGTTCACTTTTGGTGACAAGGAAATGATTTCGGTGATTGAAGCGGTTTCGCGTTAATTGTGTAAGTAATTATACGTATACGTATTTTTGTGTTAGTAATTTAAGATAAGTTTAGGTTTTAGAGGTTAAGTTAAGAGAAATAAGTTATTTGATGGAGAAATTTCATTTTAATCACTTATAGTGATAATGAAATTGATTGGGTATTTTGAGAGAATTGTTTTGGTTAATATGTGGATGTCTAGGTGATGGATTAAAATGGGAAGTTTTTGTCATTTGTATTGGAAAGAAATGAGTTTGTTAAAATATGAGAGTTTTTGGAAGACTTTCTATTTTTAGAAAGTGAATTTGTGAAATGAAAAGTATTTTTGGAAAGTTAATTATTTTTAAAAGTCTAGTAAATTGCGTTTAAGCAAAAAGGTATGTGCAAATAAGCTTAGGTTTTTATAAAAACTTAAGGTAAAGCAAATAATTAAGTAATTAATAAATAAATAAAAAATATTTTTTATAGATGAATAGTAAAAACGATTTAAGAAGATAAGGGGAAAGAAAGAAAAAAAAAGAGTTTTAAGAAACAAACCTACTTAATTAGATATTTTCTATAATTTATTGCGGGGGCCTTATAAATACAAAATAAATCCCAAACCCTCCTCCCCTATTGCTCGACCGATCCAGAGAGAAAAAAAGAGAAGAAATTTTTTAGGGTTTAAGGTATTTTCTAATTCTTTGTTTAATTCTAGTTTTTATTTTAATTCTTGTAATCTAAGCATGATGGATTAGGTTTAATCATGAAAATAAATTAGGGTTTTAATTTTTTTAGCGTTTATAGTTTATGATGATAGTTGATCATTGTTCACTTGGTTTCGTGGACCTTTAATCATGCGTTAGTGTCTACGATCGCCTAAATTAGTGTTTAATTCACTACAGAAAATTTAGGCCGTTTTGTAAACGGTCATAATTCCATTCCATAAATTATCAAATAAACAATTTATAACATTACTGTAGATAACCTCAGAGGGTCTCATTTCGTAAAGTTGGTTTCTCGTGAGTTTTCATTGGTCGGGAGTGGTCAAAGGTCCTTTACAAAATCAGTGGTGTAATTTGTGACGAATTTTAGGTTTTGGTTTTGATTTTTCTAAAAATCTTGACCATCTAGTTAGGGCTCTAAACAGTGGAAAGTTAGTTTATTATTGTGGTGTGACCCCTGAATTTTTTTTACCTGAGTTGGTCTTGATGTTTAAGTGGGTTATTCTATGTATACATTAGGGGTGTCAGATTCTGGACCCGAATTTGACACCGTGGATAATGATTTTAAAGGGTATTTGTAAAAGAGGTAATGACTCTTGGGAGAGCTAGTAGATTTTATAAGATCATATATGTAGCATGGTGAATTTTAGTTAGAATTATGGAAGTGTTTAAGTTATGCGTTTAGGGCGCGTAAGTGAGTATAAAATTTGCTCTAATCTAGAAAATTTAAAGTTGTTGTAATTGAGGTGTTAAATGGTGTATATAAGGGTGGAAAAAGGTTTTAAAACCAAGTATAGAACTATGGTAGATAGCTTAGATATCCATCATAGTTGAGGTTACATCATATTGGGTTGAATGCCTAATTGAAGTATTTGTGAAGATTTTGTTGGAATCTTTTGGGAAGCTAAGCATCAGGTGAGTTTCATAGTCCCTCTTTTTACATTGTTTTTAAATTGGGATGGAAATGATGCTAAGTGTTTTGGAAATGTTTTGAATTGCTGTGATTATGTGTTGTGATTTCGTGTGGACATTATGTGATTGCATATGGCTTATTGTTGCATGATATTGTGTTGTGTTAAGGATCATTAATAGTGGGGCTGATCATCTCACGGATCGTTAATTTGAGAATGATCAACTCAGAGAATTGATATGGGTCCAGGCCTAAATATAAGCTTCAGCTGGTAGACTTTTAGGTGCGTAAGTGACGTATGTGGGATCGGAGGGGTACGCCTACCCAGTATATGTATGGTTGGTTTGATATGGTGATTTGGTTTGCATGTTAGCATAAGTTCATATTTTGCATAATTGTCCTATATTGTTTTGATAATCACAGTAATTGGATTTAAAAGATTGATTTGTGTGTCTTAAACCTATGACTCTCACCAACCATTATGTTGATGTTTTAAGCATCATTTTCAGGTGTGAAGCCATGAGGATTCTTAAGATAGTGAGAAGTGGCTAGAAAGAGACCTTAAGATGATCTTGAAGTTTATATGTGGATGTTTAGCATTGTATGGATATATGTTGCATGTCTCTTATTGACGAGAACTTCCTTTTCATCAATAAAGACGCCTTTTATGTTTTGCTTAGTTATGGGTAATGTTATGACACTTTGTTTGTATACTTTACTTTATTGTATGCATTTTAGTATTCTCTATATAGACGTCATTGTGTTGTGATGATATCTATCCTCGTTATGCCTCGCGTTTCCGTCTTGGCGGGGTGTGACAGATTGGTATCAGAGCTTGTGGTTATAGAGAACTAGATGGTTGAGCCTAGACTATAGCTTAAGGGTCCCTCATATAGTTGCATTTTAGGGCATAAGTGTTTGTGTACGTATATATCGTATGTTCCCGCTACCTAAAAGCTTTGAATTCTTTCTATTTTGAATTACTACTATATAGTATGAAATATATACTTTTTCATTATGGGGATCTAATAGTATATACCCCTTTGTTATTGTTTTAGTCATGTCTTCCCCTATCCCCTAGGAGATATCGTTGGGAGATTGTCTACCTCACTGGACCCGCAGAGTTGGATGACTTTTGAGAGAGAAAAGTCAAACCCAAGCGAGGCCCAACATAAGTTTATTTTGTTTTCTACCTCGATGCGTTGCTATAATCGAGGATTGATTTTATATTTTGGGTCACGATGTGACTTCTGTTTCATTTGGTCGATTGAGATTTTATGTTTCGTTAGGTGGATTATCATGTTTGAGTTATATTTAGATTATTATTAAGTGCTATGTGGTAGATGTGTGTTATCATTGAGAGGTGTGGTCTTAGAAGTAAGTACGCGTGTTCAAAAGGTGTAATTATAATTATGGTCGCGAACATAATTATAAAGGTGTCACACACGTGGACTTGTGACTTTGATTGAATTGATCATTGTTGCTTGTATGTATTATGTAGGATGTAGTCTGGTTAGCTATGTAGATGGTAGTGTAGATGTGATGTGAGATTCCTGTTCGTGGGATGGTTGTGTGGTTAGAGAATTTCTCTCTTAACGATTGGGGCGATTATATTACGGTTGGGTAGGCTTAGATAGCAAGGTTCCTTCTCATTATCATTTATGGATTCGTCTGATACGTTGGTATATGTCGTCACGGATTCTTTAGTTAGTTCGTGAGCTCGTTGTTCGTTGGGATATCCAAACGCTCGTGTTGTATTTCTAGGGTGTTATAAAGACTGGTAGTTCTAGTTCTCTGTTGGCGTTTTGATTGTTTTCCTTGTCTTAAAGGTGGCGATACTTTTTGGTTTGGTTCTTAAGATCGTTGGTATGGATGAGTACTTATGGTTGTTTGGTTTGCAATGAGTTCTTGTCGTGTTCGTTTTCAAGTGAATTATATATCCGGTATTGGAATTCTTAAGGTATTTTGAGAGTCTATTTTCCTTTTCATGATGTTTTTTTTGTTGTGGAGTCATAAATTCCATTTGAAAGTAAGTTGTTGTAGTCGATACATAATGTTTAGGTGTTAAAAATTCTTTTAAAAAAAATTATTTAAACTAAATGAAAACCCATTTTTTTTTAAAAATCAGCTTTTGATTTCCTTTTATGAAAACCATAATTAAATAGTTATTGACAAATTTTATTTAAATTTTATTTTTACACTTAATATTATTAGCATTATTAACTAAGGTGATTCTATTTGTTTTAATATGATTGGTTATGGTTATGAGGAAGTTTCCTTGGTAAAAATTAGTTTGGTGCAAGGTTCTTAATATTTTAATTATGGTCGTGGTACGTGTTTTATTAGTTGGGGTGTTTTGTAGAAATCGTTGATGTGTTTGTTAGGTTCGGATGGTTCGTTCTTCTTGTCGACGTTTACATTCGGTTGATTTTTTTTCTTTTTGGAATCATGTGATTTTTAGGTCCATACCAATTGGTGCATGTGAAGTATGAAATTTACTCATGGCGTGGTGCTAGAGTTGATGTTAGGACGTATCTTTTGGGTGGTGCGATTGATAGTAGCGAAGCGAATGGAATTATTCGCGATCCCAAGTTGGAATTAGAGAATTCTCGTTTTACTTTTGATTTAGTACCTCTTAGTTATGAGAGTGTTGATGTCGTCGTTTTTTTTTTAGGAGAGAATGGTTGTTGAGTCATAAGGCATGAGATGGTATGCCACGAGAAGGTAGTTAAAATGCCTTGGTATTTTGGGAAGGTGTTAAGGTTCGGGGAGAAACCAATGAACTATAAGAGGATACGAGGTCTCGTGGGAGTACCAGGAGATGAGTTGAGATTATGTGATATCTTGTAGTATGTGAGCCCTCTAAAGTGTTCCTAAGGAATTAGTAGTTTTACCCCTCGTCGTAGAATAGGATGCCATATGGAATTGTACAAGAGCAACGCCCGATTTCGTTTACAAGGTCGTGTCGTTTGACGTCTTTAGAAAGGCAAGAGGTCTGGAATAATTGCAGGAGTTGCAAGGTAAGGGTTGGTTCGGATGGTAACTTGTTGTGGGAAGCGTCTGTATTGCTTGGTAGGAAGAAAGGTGGGTAGTTTGGAATGTGCATAGATTATTCGAGTAGAGTGAGATAGAAAATTCGGTAATGACAAAATAAATAAAAAAAAATGGTCACCAATGAAGGGTGCACGGGGATGACATAGCTAAGACTGTTTTTAGGATGCGTAATGGACACGTTGAAGTTTATGGCTATGCCTTTTAGGTTAACCAAAGCACCAACGGTTTTCATGGAGTTAATGAGCCAAGTGTGCATGGCCGTATATAGACAAGCTAGTTAACGTATATATACAGACGATATTTTAAACCGACCCGAAGTCTAAGGAGGAGTACGAGTGCACGTGAAGATAACATGAAGTCATGAGGAAGAGAAGATGTACGTATGAGTTTTCCAACCGTGGTAGCGGAGCAAAGAGGATGCTAACTAGATGTGGAAGGAATCAAAATGGTAATAAGCCGATCTTGGCACTGTCGGAAGAAGCCAGACAATTTCATAGTATATTATACGCGCGAAGCAAGGATATGGAACGCATGCTTGGAATAAGGAGAGGTGGATTGCTTTGTAGTCGCGACAACTGAGGTCTTATGAAGGATTGCATTGCTACGTGGTAGGTTTTGCCTTATAATGCTAGAGGCATTAAAGTGAACGAGACATTTAGAGTAAGCTATTAAGGATCATGAATGTTCTCCACAACACTTTCTATCGGAAGGATTGAACATGAGGCAAAGATGATGGATGGATGTTATTTAGTGAGATTTGATTTCGAGGCAAGTACCATCTGAGAAAGGCAAATGTAGTGTTGTACCAAGGAATAGAGAAGAAGGAGTGAAGCAGACTGAGTTTCGAGATGATGTACGATGTCGATCTAGGTTGAGAAAAGGGTGTTGCGTGGCATATAATTAAGATGTCCAAAGCAAGGATACGCGTCAACATAAGATGTTGTGTGTTGGACCAACGTGTGTTGAAAGAGATAGAGAGTAGTCATATTGGTTAGACAAGGTTCGGGCCTCATTTGGAGAGAATGTAAGGATTGGATATTGATGAGGCGTATACGACAAAGTATTCTATCAATCCTGGAGCGTACGATGTTGTGTGGTTTTAGGTTTAACTAAGCGATGGTGAGTTATGAATGGAATGCATATAGCTAGTTGCGGTAGTAAGTATTTAGCGTATTCGGAAGTGGAAGTTGAGTATCAAGGGTCTTCAGGATTGTTGCTACAGCCTGAGTTACCCGAGTAGAAGTGGGAAAAGATAACTAAGGATATTGTTGTCAAGTTACCAAGTGTGAGTAGTGAATACGATGCGATTTGGGTGCAGTCAATGGACTGACTAAGTTACCCCATTCCTAGCTATGCTTAGGACAAGTATGGTAGATTTTAGAGGTAATTGAAATACTTACTTTCGTGATATGAGTTTTTTTCCTAAGGTGGGGATACTGTGACAACCATGACTTGAGCAGGTTGGTCAAACCGTAGTGTTGACCTAAATGTATCTGTTGCAATGTATGGTTATGTGTTTATACGTGTTTATATGTGTTTGTGTGGGATATGTGAGATTGGATAATCAATCCATTGAGCGTGATCGTCTCATTGGGATTGGATTTGTGTTGAATTTTACGAAGTTCATTTCGTTCACTTTTGGTAACAAGGAAATGATGTCGGTGATTAAAGCGGTTTCGCGTTAATTGTGTAAGTAATTATATGTATACGTATTTTTGTGTTAGTAATTTAAGATAATTTAGGTTTTAGAGGTTAAGTTAATGAGGAAATGTGTTATTTGATGGAGAAATTTCATTTTAAAAACTTATAGTGATAATGAAATGATTGGGTATTTTAGAGGATGTTTTTGGTTTAATATGTTGGTATGTCTAGGTGATGGATTAAAAATGGCGAAGGTGTCATTGTGAAGAAATAGTTTGTTTAAAATATGAGAGTTTTTGGAACACTTTCTATTTTTAGAAAGTAAATTTGTAAAATGAAAAGTATTTTTGAGGAAGTTAATTATTTTTAAAAAGTCTTGTAAATTGCGTCTTAAAGCAAAAAAGGGCCATGTGCGAATAGCTTAGATTTTTATAAAAATTTAAGTATTGGTAATAATTATGTAATTAATAATAATAAAAAAAATAAAAATAAATAAATACAAGGCCAATCGGCCGATTTAAAGAAAAAGGAAAAAAGAAAGAAAAAAAGAGTTTGAATAGGAAACACATTATAATTAGTATTTATCTAGGATCTCTTAGGAGGCTTATAAATACAAAACTAATCCCTAACCCTCCTCTCATTTGTTCGGCCGATTTTTACAAGAGAAGAAGAAGAGAATTTTAGGGTTCTTGATTAAGGTATTTTCTATTCCTTTGATTAATTCTAGTTAAATTTTAATTCTTGTAATCTAAGCTTGATGGATTAGGGTTTATAAATTAGGGCTTTTATGTTTCTGAAAGTGGGGTTTTTTTTTTTTTTATTTGGGGGGATGAATGATCTTGTTTGATCATTCGTTTGATTGTTTTCCATGATTGGGATTGGTCGGTTAGGGTCTTGTGCGCTGAATTAGTTGGTTCTATTTCACTGCAGAATTATAGGCGTTTTTTGTAACGAGCTAACTCACATCTAAAATTTATCAAATAAAAAATTTACAACATATTGGAGAGACCCAGAGAGTTTACTTTCCAAAAAGTTGAGCATCGTGAGTTTTATGGTCGGAAGTGGGTCAAAAGGTCTGTTACAAAATCACTATGTAAAATAGTGACGAATTTTCAGCTTTTGTTTTGATTTTTCTAAAAATTACTTAGACATCTAGTTAGAGTAAAATCACGTGGATAGTTAGTTTATATTATTGTGTTATGCCTCTTGAATTTTTTGGTAAGTATGAAAGGAGGTCTAAAGTGGTCAGCTAGTGCCATACTTTTCGGAGGTCAGATTCTAGACGAATTCTGGACACTTTGGATTAATGAATTTCTAAAGGGTATTTGTAAAAGGGTAATGGCTTTGGGAGATCTATGAGAGGTTCATAGGACATATATGTAGCATGGTGAATTTTGGTTTGAATTGTGGAAGTGTTTAAGTGGTACGTTTAGGACGCGTAAGTGAGTATAAAATTCTGCTCAAAACCAGAAAATATAAAGTGTAGCAGTGAAGTGTAAATGGCATATGTAGGAGTTGGAAAAGGTTTAAATCAAGTATAGAATTATGGTAGATAGCTTAGATATCCATCATAGTTGAGGTTACATCATATTGGGTTGAATGCCTAATTGATGGTAGCTTATTGTGTGCTTAATTGTTTAGATTATCCGTGAAGTGTTTGTGAAGCTTTTGTTGGATTCTTTTGGGAAGCTAAGCATCAGGTGAGTTTCATAGTCCCACTTTTTAGTTTTTACATGTTTTTTTTTTTTTAGGATGGATGATAAAGATGTTTTGGATGTGTTTAATCGCTGCGATTATGTGGTTTTACTTGAGGCATGAACGTTTATGTAGTTATTATAGGTGATATGCTTAATGTTGTTGTGATTGCTGTGTGATTCTGGTTAGAGGGTAGTGCTTCTACCTATTCCAAAATCTTAATTGGAGGATTGAAATAAAAACATTTTTCTGGTGTGTTTCGGTGGAGAGTAGTGGACTCTACTCTTCCAAATCTAACTGGAGGGTTGAAATAATACTCCATACTGTGTGATTCCGATCGGAGGGTAATGGATTACCCCCAGGTTTTTTTTTTTTTTTTTGCTTTGTTATGTGGATCGTGGGCACGTTCCGTCCCGTTGTGATTGATTGTGAGTTGTATGATAGCCTATGTGATAGCTAGCTTAAATTGTTCTGCCATGATATGTTATGTTAATCGCAGCAAATTGTTTTGTTTTTTTTAAGGATTGATTTGTGTGTCTTAAACCTATGACTCTCACCAACCGTTGTGTTGACGTTTTTAAGCATCATTTTCAGGTGTGCTTAATGGTGCTAAGTTAGAGCGAAGTGGCTAGAAGAGACCGTAGAGTGCTTGGAGTTTATTTATGTTTTCTGTGTGAATAAATGCGTTAGCATGAATTGTTTGGATTATGTTCTGCATGTCATTTATTGACGAGACCTCTTTTTTAATTAATAAAGCACATTAGGTTTTGAGTATTGTTATGTCACCTTGTGTCTTTGCTTTAATTTGTATTCTCTATATAGACACCATGTGTTGTGATGATATTCATTCTTGTTTACGCCTCGTGTTTCGGCCTTGGCGAGGTGTGACAATTTAAGCTCGTTTTATTTAGAAAAATGTATGTGTATTTAAGCACATACCAAATCCCCTCATACTAAAATATTGCTGTGTGCTCACGCAATGAAATAAATCCATATATAAACCAAAAATTTCAACCCCTTAAATTAAATACCTTGAAAAGTAGCAAAGTGTAGAATTAAAAGGGATTAAGAAATTACTAGTGTTTTAAACACTCCCTGTTTTCTATTTTCTTTCTTGCACACATTTTTCTTATTTTTCATTATGTACAACATGCTGGACTTCCATTATTTATCATAACTTTTAGGATCACTGAATAAGAAACACCTCAATCCTAAGTGCCCTAGAGGATAAACTTTATCGTCTTGTATTTATTACTTATTCCTAAACTAAGCTTAAAAACCAAAATCATTGTTTATACAAGTTGGATGCTAACGATACTCATATTTGCAATTTGTGTAAAACTTTTCCTCCTGACAGATATTATATTAAGGGTGTGCTGTGCGTTAGTTTGATTTTTGCCATCCAAACCCACATTTTTAGATAAGTTACTACCTTTCCAAGTTTCACGTTCCAACTTTTTGTTATATGAATTTCAAGGGCGAGATTTTGTACCATGTTGCAACATTTCTCTCGGACATCCCAACCTTGTCGGCTAGTGATCGGGCTTTTGACACCCCAAGAGAATAATCTTGTCGAGAATCTTTGGAACTTTTGAACTCCTTATACTTAAAATTTTTTCCATTAAACTTAGTTAGTGTTTATACTCAAAGCAAGTAATTTCCTCATAATCAAGACATTGTAGGTAAGTTATTCTTTTAGAGTGACTTTATTCTCGGACCTCCCGACTCTCAATCGGCAAAGTGCCCAGGCTTTGACACCCGTAGAGAATACTGAATTAGAATTAAACAAGCATCCGGTTCTTAATTTGTAGGGTTTTTACAAGTTTAAGTTCAAAAGAATGTTTAAATTTTAGAAAAAGACATTTTCCCTTTATTTATTAAGCAACATATACTAGCAACATTATTATATTTTTCACATCATTTTCATTTTTTTTATTTTTTTATTTTTTTCATTCTTTTTTGTAACATTTATATTTACACCGTATAAAAGGAAAATTTCTTTTTAGAAAATTAAAACATATTTTTGATCAAAAACTCTTATTTATCAATTCATCGATAAAGCTTTTTAACTCGAAAATGTTTGATCTTAACAGACTTTTCAAGAGTGATAAAATAACTAATTGTTTTCCAAAAGAGCATGTATTAGTAGTCATTTTAGGAGCGGGGGGGGCGGGGTTACTGGGATAAAAAAGCCACATTTTATCACTTATGAGCTTTTAGATTTCAAATATAATCAGGGCTTTAGCATTCACAATACTTATATTTATTCTATAATTTTTCGTTCTTCGCTAATTTAAATTCTTTAATAAAAAGATAAATGTTTGACTTGCACAAAATTATATATAGGCTTTGCTGTGTTTAATGTCTATTTATGGAAACTTGCAATATATCTTGGCCTTTTACGATTATGTATTCGCTTTTTTTAAGCTCTATGTTTAAAAGACTTGCAATTGCTTATTCATTTTTTATAGGTTAAGGGAGTAGGCTAGAGCTCAACATGCTCGGTCAAGTCAAAAATTATTTTATTCTCACCAACGAAAAGTCAATATTTGTGATAAACACTTATTTTATTTTTGCAAAATTTTTTAATTTTAGCCTAAAATCACATTTTTTTTGGTAAAACGGGATTACGTGAAAGACATAGACAAAAAGAGGTGGGATCAAATCGATAAATTCCCTCCTCATACTAGAATGATACATTGTCCTCAATGTGTGGGGGTTGCCAACCCCCTTATACTAATTCCAAAGTATATTCCTAATATAAAAGGGAATCTCACGTAAATCTAAAGCCGTTTATTAATTATGCCAAGAACTTAATCGTTATCAAATAACGATCAAGGATATAAGATTCCCTAAAATAAGCATGCAAAGGGATGAAGATCGAGTGAGCGGTAGACAAAACCACAAGCACAAGAGTCTTCATAATCTGAGGAATCCTGCCAATCATCACAGACAACAAAAACACGAGATTGGAAGAGGCGAGCCTCTTCACGTTACACTTATTAGAAAATAGAAAGAAGATAGAAACACAGGTTGCCTCCCGAGAAGCGCTTTATTTTTGTTAACCGAGTCTTGAGCCTAACTCGACCCCCCATACTTGATTTGGTCAAGGAAGATAGAAATGGAGATAAGGAACATGTTGGGTTTTAGAAGTACTTTTTACACTTACTGTGCTGGTTTCAACATTGGTGCTGTTAGTGAAGATTTAGTGAGATGTGAGAATGATGAAGGAAATAGGACTTAAGTCTGAGTCTGTTAGAGTATAGTTAGTTCTGTTTGTACATTGTATAGTACTGCTATATAGTTAGTGCTGTTAGTAGTAAGTTGTGCTGCTAGCATATTATAGTTAGTTGGTTGTTAGGAGATATGCATGAGTTATTATAGGAATAGATATGCATTATCTCTGTACGCGCTTGGTATGCCCATTAGGGTTTCCTTGGTGTATAAAAGGAACCCTAGGCATAGTTAGTTGATATAGTTCAACACAGATCAATAGTGATCAATTAGCAATACATTGCTTTAACCTAGTACGATTAAAGTTTCTAATATAAGTGTGGTTTGATAGAAGATCTCTTGTGTTTTCTTAATACTGTTCTTCTTAGCATTATGATTTAGTTTTTAAGAAACACGGGTTGCCTCCCGAGAAGCGCTTATTTTTGTTAACCGAGTCTTGAGCCTGACTCGATCCCCCATACTTGATTTGGTCAAGGAGGATAAAAATGGAGATAAGGAACATCCAAGATTGGCATGTCCCCTCCATAGATCATCATCGGGCTTTCATTAAGGAAATTATGAATGATCTTGAAAGCTTTAAAGCCCCGATGAGATAAGAGATGAGGAGATTTCTCCTCTTTTGAAACAAGAATTCCAGGATTGAAAACTTTGTCCTCAATTTCGGATGAAAATGGAAGCAAAGTTTCAAGCACTGGAGAAAGAGGATCACTGATGAATGAGATAGAAAATTTATTTAGTGATAGAAATCTCTTGGATTGGACTTCAATAGATATTCCCGGATCGAAAGTCTTGTTTCTATTTCTGGAAGGAAAAGAAACTACAAGATCGGATCCGCTGAAATCAGTAGAAAGAGTGAAGTCCAGATCCTGACAAAGGGTAGGATGGGTGGGTAAAACATTAGGCATATGAACTCTAGGTTCTCCAAAAATATCTTCCACAACAACTCTAGTCAACTCGCCCGGATCGGGCTCATATTCAAGAAAAAGATTATCCTCTTCAGAGTCATAGCCGTCACTATCAATACCCGGTGGTATCGAGTCATCCGCAGCAAGAAATATATCGATCTCCTCCATAAGAGAGTCACTATCCTTAACGGGGATAGGAGATGAGGAGAAAGATTCGATTATGGCATCAGAAATTTCAGAATTAAGTTCTTTCGGAGGTCGAGGAGATGAATTATCATATAATAACTTCTTAATAAGACGAATATCTTCCTTCGGATCAAAGTTGGTTTCAGCAATTCCTGGTGGAATTGGATTGATAAGAGCGAGCTCACCGGCGAACTCCTCGAGAAGGAAATCAATCTTAGGGGAAGTTATCACGGTATCTTTATTAAGCAATGATTCTATTAAATCAGATTCAGCATTAAAGTGATCATTTTCATTTCCCGGTGGAATTGAATCGAGATCTTCTAACACCTCATTATAATGCGGATTAATCTCACTAGAAAAGATTTCTTCATCAGATTCGAGAAAAGGGTTCGAGTAAATTTTAAAATTTTCTATCGAAACATCTTCCTCAGAAAATGACTCGTCATCACTAGAGGTATAATCAACATTAGAATCAAAAAGAGGATTAGAGAAAATCTCAGAATCATTGTTAAAATCGGGAGAATTATCACAAAAAGGCAAATCACACTCGCTTACGTAATTGGATAAATCCCCGGATTCACTTAGGGTTAGATTAAGGTTCTCAATACTGGACTCAATTTCTTCGTCCGAGTCCGTTTCCGGAATAGTGTCAAGATGCTCATCCTCCCTTACGAGAGTCTGTAATTGGTAAGTCGGGTGTGATTGAATCTGATGGAGGAGTTTCATCAATACTCTCTCTTCCTGCTCTTCCTGCTTTAGTTGATTCGAAGTATTACCAAGAGTTGGTAAATCTTTAGAGAATTAAAGCAACAATTCTTGCATACTTTCTGTATCAATATGCTTTTCTTCCAAAGTTTGCATAACTGTAAGAATACTCTCCTCAGCTAGCAATACTGCAATACTCTTTTCTTCAGGAGGTTGATTATTATTTTTCAAACAGGTTCGTATAGCTTTTATTAGTTTCTCTTTAGCAAGCAACATTTCCGTACTTATTTCCTGACGAGGTTGATGAATGACGGGATATTGCGGGGGTTGGAATTGGTCAAAACCGAAAGAATTAGAATTATAGCAAAAATTGGGCTCGTAGAAATTTTGATTCATTGGTTGACATTCAAAAGTCGTATGAGGACCCCCGCAGTCTTCACAACAAATATATTGTTGTGGAAAACTTGAAGTTTATGGAAATTTACATCACTCAGACTTTCACAGAAGAAACATATGAATTGGTCGGAAGATTCCATGAGAATTAAATCATTGGGAGATAAAGAAGAATATTTTTGAGATTTTTTTTAATTAAAGACAAACATAATATTTTTGATAACCGGAAGTCAAATTGCAACCGGTCCAAACGAGATCAACAAAATATATATGTCATGCCCATCATCTAAATAAATTCACAAATCGGGATAAGACAACATCCTCTAAAATGCCGCAATTCAAACAAAATATATATGTCATTTCATTCGGTTCTTTCTTCTAAAATCTATACCTTCAACTAAATAAATTCACAAATGAGGATAAGACAAAATCCTTTAAAATGCCGCAATTCAAACAAAATATATATCTGCTCACTTATCATCTAATGAGTAAAAAAACGAAATGTAGATACCAAAAAGAAAAATATGAGATAAAAATCATGTGTAACGTCGAAAGAAAAGATGAAATAAAATTCGAATGTGAACTAAGAGAAATAAAATAGCAAAATTAAACTATCATATGTTAAAAGCTGCTACAACTACGAAGTAATGAAGGAAAAAAAATGAAAAGTGTGCACCGACCTCATGAAAGAGCACTTCTAATCCACCGAACCATCAAACAACAAACCGGACATCAATCGAACCAATCTTCGATACAAATCAAAAGGAATCCAAAACTTGAGAAGAGTATTTGCTTACATAAAAGTTTTTACTGAATAATCTTGAGAGTACAATGCTTGAAAGGGTAACAATGCTTATAACAAAGCTTAAAATAGAGAATTTAACATAATTGCAGTAAAGTAAAATGCTAGAAAAAAAATATGAGATGACTTCTTTGAATGAAATCCTCCCTATTTATAGGGAAGTCTTGTGCATTATGTGAGGTAAAATTGTCAATCATCTTTAAAACCTTCTAAAATTGCTTATGGAAAGCAATAATCACCATTAAAACGTGCATTGAATGCCTTGACTTTCCCATTCAACTCGAAACTGCAAATTAATTGCTTTGACCTTGACCATGAAATGCGTCATTTTTGGCTCAAATTTTATTATATTTCGAATGAAGTTGAAGCGGGTAACGATCGTTAGCCGTGGGACTAACGATGCAATCGTTTAGAGGACTAATGGTGAGAATGGTTTTTGGTTTAAAAGGCTAACGGCTGTTGAGTACTTATTTAGGCTTATTTATTGGCCGATTTTTTTTCATAATTTGGGTCGGTCTTGGCCCATTAATTTTGGGCTAGGATTGGCCCACTTTGCAAAATGTCCCCAGCTTCGGTTTTTCTCGCTCTTTCTAATCCCGTGCTCTGTTTTGTTCGGTTTTTGCCTTGTTTTTGTCTTTTTGTGAATATCTTTTATCTGCGCAGTACATAACGCAAAACAAGCATATATTTGGCATTTTATGTTCGTTTTTAGTCCTTTAAGCTCGTTTTATTTAGAAAAAGATATGTGTATTTAAGCACATACCAATCATCATAAACTTAAAGTCATTCCATGACATACTAACAGCAACTTCCCGGCTTAGCGTGCGGATCTGAGAGTTCCACC
>BQNB010031992.1:3985-18329 GCA_026074375.1 Tanacetum coccineum
AACCCCTATCTTATTTCTTTGTAATGTCTTTCTAGCTCCTTGCTAGTTTTTTTAATAAAGTTGCCGTTCAAAAAAAAGAAAAACTATTAAGAAAATGACATTATAGTAGGATCTTACGATCCCGATCCGACCTTACGATCTCGATCTTGCAAAGAAGAAAACAATCTTGGGTAGGATCCCGATCTTGAAAACCTTGGTTTATCGGCCTCGAGAAATTCGTTGAGATAATTATTTTCCCCATTTATGTTTTCCAAAACCCGAACACTTTCCTTATACAACTCAAGCTGACTAGTCAAAGTCGTGTTTTGTTTTTGAACTTTTTGAGCAAATATTTGCTGTTTTTCAGCTTCTTGATATGCATTTCTAGCTAATTGCTCTAACGCACATAGATCAGGAACATGTGTATCTTTTTCAACACTGCCACTATTAACATTCCCATTGGGTGAATCAAATGTAATATCACTATCAATTTGATCATCACCAATGGTACTGTTAATAATTTTAGTATGAGTCGGATACATTTGTTCTTCATTCTCATTGTTGGATGAAGATTCTACCTCACTTATAAGTGCAGAATCATAGCTTGGCCCATCATCAGAAGTATTATCAACTGGTTGAATTATGGCCATTAAGCATATGTTTGCACCGAGTTCTTCAATTTCTTCCATCCTTGTAGCATCAGCAAAGAGAAAATCATTCTGCTCATCCGTAAGAATGACTCTAGCTTCATCCTGTTTTGCCAGCAACATTTGTTCCATGAAGTATTTCGAGTCCCGAACTCTTGGCTTTGGACAATTCCTAGCATAATGTCCTTTTCCACAACAGTTGTAGCATTGAACAGTTGAAATATTCCCTAAAGACGAGGTACGAAGAGTCCTTTGAACATTTCCAGTCTCATTTAGAGCATTCGATCGCTCAACAATTTCCTCTTGAACATAAGTTCATCTATTATTTCTTCCAGCATTCCTAGAGTTTCTGCTTTGAATATTCACCCTGTCTCCTTGAATAATTGCTTGGTTTCTGGTGTTGGATAAAGTGCGAAGACGATTATTTGTTGGATTAGAAAATTTTTGAGTAATGGCTCGAGCAAGTAACAACATTGCATATGATAAAGGATCTTCAAAATTGGTATGAACATCATCCTGCTGGTACTCATCGTCATAATCAACCACAGACGTAGGATGTGTCACATAATAAGAAGATGTGTTTCTGGAAGATGAACCCGTGTGTGCTACGAGAGCCAAAGGATCATGATATTTTTCTAACTTCTTTGCTCTTGAGACATTAGCCAGTTTCTCGAATTGCTGAAGATAATCAAAAAGATCATCAAACGTATCCACAGTCGGACGTTTAGCAAGGCGAACTTGGGTGACATATTTCAACCATTCCGGTTGCAAGTTATTCAAAAACTTTGTGTTAATTGTGACAATTGGAAAATGCATGTCATTTCTTTCCAAATTATTCATTAACTGAGCAAAACGATTATAGACAAAAACAAGTGCTTCCCTTGGTTCAACAACAAACTGATCAAACTCCTTTGTAAAATGAGTTTCTCTATCAACCTTGTTTTCTATAGTTCCCCTTATAAGACGTTCAACTCTTTTCCACATGTCCTTGGCCGAAGTGCAAGCATCCACAGAATTATAAATGCCATTTGGAATTAAAAGAAGAATCAGATTCATGAGCTCCATGTCAGCATCATAGTGCAATAATGCATCTCCTTGTAAATCCCAGCAGTTTGCAATTTTGGAACTGTCAAATTGTTAGGAATGAACATCTCAAACTGATAAGGACCTTCATCAAGCGGTTTGTTAATCCACTTTTGGTTTTCCCTCTTTCGATTTATATATCGTCTAAATCTACTTGCCCACGGTATATAACTACCTCTTTCAAGCATGGGAGGCCTAATCTCAAAACCGGCATCAGCAAGGGATTGTTGATATGTTTTGGATGTTGACATTTCTTATGATTCAAATATTGGATCTTTGTAGACGAAAATGAGTGATATTTGTGAGAAGATTTCCAAACTCGGTATCAATTGTTAAATTCGGACAACACTGTTCTCGGATAACAAAGAATCTGAAACTTGGTACACTTCTTGAACAGAACTAAACTCGGAAATAATACTAACAAACTCGGTATTCCTAAAACCTATTAAACTCGGAAATACCCTTAATCCTAAAATCGATTATAGCAATCTCGATAGAACCGAGTTTTGAAAAATTCATTGACTATGGATTAACAATGACCACAAACTCGATAAAACCAAAATTTATGATTACTGAATAATTAAAAACACGTATAACATCAAATTCGATAGAACCGAATTTGACTTCCGAGTTTTTAGAAATTGAAGAATTTGTTTTCAAAATCCCAATTCACGATAAAACTGTGAAATTGTGGTTTTAACACTTTGTAAACGTATTCCCGAGAGTAAATTGACTAAGTCCTTATTCACACTTTTCGATAAAACTGAAAATGTGTGAAAACTTATAAAACTCGATATTTAACCTAGTTTATCAATAACCTCCTAATATACGATTTTCGATAGAACCGAAAATGCGTATATATCTATTACAATACTTTTCGATCAAAACTATAAGAAAAATGATCCGAAAATACAAAAAATGACTTCCGAGAATGCAAAAACACTTCCGAGAACGCTAAAATACTCCTAAAAATGCAATCTCCATAACCCGATAACACTCGATAACATCCAAATACTCGAAATCGCTGTTAAAACACAACTCGAAAGCTTAAATATCTCAACCGAATTCACCGAATGTCATCTTGAGGTTGTCGGACGTGTTAAAAGCTCACAAATCGAATCACTCTAATTCTCTAATGGCATATGATACCACTTGTTAGGTCTTGTTTATCTTGAATCATACATATTGTTCATGAAAGCTTAGAGAGAATAGTAGAGGAGGGCAAGTATTCAAAATTCAAATGTTATAAAATGGAGGGAAAGGGAAAATATTTATTACAAGGCATCACCCTCTAATGATGATTAGAGGGGTATTTATAGGAGAAGGAAGGAGGCTTCCCTTCTTTTATTTTTCACTTCTAGTCCCTATTCTTTGGCAATTATGCTATTTCTTACTTTTAGCACAATATACCTTATTACAAACTATTTTTATTCTAAACAAAATAAAGACTAATGACTAGATATAATTAAACCACATAATCGACACTTTTTATGAACCTAACAATCTCTGTTGGGAAATACAAGTCAAAAGGTCAAAGTACTGCTAAGCAAAAGGTCAAAGTACTGCTATGTTGAAGATCAAAGTACTGTCTACTTAGTATGGAAAAGTCAACGTACTGCCGTGGATAAAGGAATCTTAAAGGGTTATCATTTAAACGGTTATGTTAGTAATTATCTTGTAACAGTTATTCTAGTGATTAGTATTAATTAGTGTTTATGATATACAAGGACTGTACAACTACTAGAGTTATCCTTATATTTATAAAAGGATCTCTAGGAAGGTATTAGAAGATATAGAACAACGGACACAAATTATTAGCATTGTATTAGGGATCTGCAATTTAGGCAGATTCAAAAGGTTTATAATACAAATCGTTTGATTAATCTTTGTGTGTTCTTCTAAGTACTGCCAACTAGATTCTGCATAGTTGACAGTATATCAGTGTTTCATTAAGGAATATCGATCCTACAAGTGGTATCAGAGCTTGTGTAGAGACTCTGATCTAGAAGAACTGTGAATAATTCAAAATCTTTTTCAAACTCTAAAAAATGTCTGAAGCTGAACCTATCCCCCCCACCTCGTCTGTTACTGCACTAAGAATCCCAATGATCTTGCAACTATCTCTGCGATAAACTTGTGTTCATGACCCAATTCCTGTACGTCTCTGAATGGATTGAATGATCTTTGAATTTGTATAAACCTCTTCTTTGGTTTTCCAGACTCTTTGTGTTTCTTTATGTAAAAGATCTTCGCATGAGGATTCTTCCAATGTTCAACACCGTATCGAGCATAAGGATTAAATTTTTTAACATACTTATTTACCCATCTGTAATTTCATTTTTCGATATCATCATCATTAAAGATAATTGCAGGAAACTTGTGAAGTGACAATACGATCTTCTAAGGCCCTGAACTTCCTTTCTTCAGATACAAAAGGTCTTGATTTATTAGAGATAGTGCTGGAGCTTTAGGATCTCTCTGACAATTTTTAAATAGAGGTTGTGGTCTTTATTAGATGAGGGAAGCAGGATCTCCTTTCTACTTTCCCAAACAATGTCACTTTTTAGAAAATTCTTTATCTGATCAATGTGATATTGATGCTCATCTCCTGACGTACATCTTTGTCTCAACATCTCATCAACCGTTTTATTTAATTTTACTTCATCAATTGTCAAATATACTTCTTCCATGATATCTTGTGTCATTTGATTCGTTGGTATTTCATCATCATCTGAAGCATAAGACTCAATCCAAAAATCATAGTCGTCTTCTTGCTTTTGATTTCCTGAAGTTGATGGACCTTGTTCATTTTCATTGACCTGCCCAGACGATGACTCTCCAGATACATATGCTTAATACTCATAAGTCTTCTGTCATTTTGCACGATTCTCCCCCTCAGGATGAGCATCATCATGAGGATCGTCCAGATCTCTTGTGTAAACGGCAGAAGGTCTACATGTAGGATCGTCCTTAAGACTTTTAAACTTCATCTGAAGTGCTAGCCATATTGTTATGTCTTGTTCTTTGCAATTGGGTATCATCTTTCATAGAATGATACAGTTTATATTGTTGTACGTAGAACAGAGAGTGTTTGTGATTGAGCAGGATGAACATGAAGAATATGTCCAGACATATAACTTCTTACTGACGCATCAACTTGAGAAGGGATTTGATTATCAATAGCTTTCTGAATTTGTGAGGAAATTTTAGCTTGTATATTCCCACACTCTTGTAAAATAGCTTTAGCAATCATTCATTCCATCTCCTCTTTAGTCTTTTGTCTTTCCATAATCAGCCCTTCCGCAACATACACTGGAACTTGATCTTGAACCTGCTCAGGAACTTGCTTTTTAACCTGCTCCTTAATATGCGTTTTACATAGTGGGTTAATGATTCGCCATTACTTCTGGAGTGATGATCAGCAAGAGTATCGAATGACTTCCTTGACAAAAATCTTTTTTTGAGATGTTCAAACAAATATGTATACCGTCCTTGTAGCTCCTGAAAGAAATTCTTGTATCGTTTGAACCAAGCAGGTTTGGCTTTGAATAATGATAGAAGTCGGTTTGCTTTAGACAATTTGGTATTTTGTGATCTTGATGATGATGTTGTTTGAGTATCAGTTACCGTTAATTCCTGGAGTTTCTCAGTATCCGAAGATACGAGATTAGTATGAGTCTTAGGAGATCTAATTGGTGTAGGGAATGGTGTACTCCTAGACTCCTCTACAATCTTCCCTTTCTCCCTTCGCTTTACTTCATACACTTTATCAGTTATTTCATCCTCTTCTTCATTAACATTGACAGGTATGACAACATTAGTAATTTCCACCTCTTCATCATTAGTGATCTCCACTTTCGAACTTTCCTTATCACTCTTGGGGCTCTACTAGTGCCGAGATCTTTGGCTCATTCATTCTTAGGTGGTAAACTATCTTACAATATAACTTTCTTCAGATCCTCCATATCTTTTCAATATCTCGCTCTGACGCAAGTGCTTGTTGACCAGTTCTACATTTTCTCTAGCTTCTTGTTCTTCTCGACTTTTGTACTCAACAAGACTTACTTGTAATGTATCTTGTAAGATCATCTCATCTGCTTTATCAACAGTTGGCACCGGAGCTGGTGGAGTAAGACGTTTGGATCTCCTTTCAGGAAGACGAAAACGAATCACAGTTAACCGTTTTGGAGCACTTGACTCTGCTGTATCCTTTTTAGGGGTAGGTGACCTAGGGGAGCTAGGTGTCCTATGCGTTCGTTGGGTAGACTCAGTCGGTTGTGACTGAGTCAGAGGAACATCTAACCCAAATACCTCCGCATACATCCTATAATGTTCCGTGTGCTTCATCTCTTCAGTGATCATCCAATCTGGAATATGCATGCCAACTTTATCTTTGTGTCAACCTGAATTAAAGATATTTTTCATTATGTCATCATCTTTTAGATTGTGATACATGTCTCGAGCGCGTCTTGAAATTTTAGGGAAACTAGTTATGTAATGACTAATGATGATCTTTGTAAATCTTGGATAAGGAATCGAAGATGTTGGATGATGAAGAGAATAGTAAAGTCCTTCCCACAGCAACTTCGCAAATCTACTAATGAATGTTATTGACAAAGCAATACAACATTTGCATTATCTGCAATGGCGTTTGATCCCATCCAGTGACACATGTTGTCAAGCACTTAGAAAATATTTTTCATAACGTTTGCCATGGTTGCAGAAGACCAGTTATCTTAAAGCTTGATGACTGTTCTTCAGCTCATTGGTAAACCCCAATTGTTGTTTTTTAGGAATGGAAAACCAAGTCCAATAAAATTATAGGTGCTTTGGCACAAAGCTATCATGATTGTTGACATTTGCTTGTGGTAAGCGAAAGATTGTCCTGAAGTCATCCAGTGTAAGAGAAAGCTCTTTCTTGTCAAGCATAAACTTGAGCCTATACTTAGATCTGTCTTCCTTCAAAGTATGCCAGAATTGTGCCATATAAATCCATGGTACAGAGGAAGAAGCAGCAATACTGCATCGTAAAGGATGATCCTTGATGATATTCGTCAGTATTTTGCTTTCGGGTGGACACTGCACATGATCAAGATCAACCTTCTTGTTGGCATCCATAAGATCATATCGTTTGTTCGAAGGACACAGTTCGTGTGGATGAACATCAGCTGCATGTTGTTGTTTTGCCATAATGATTACCGAATGAATAAAATTAAGATGTTAGGTAACAAATAATTCTTTTGACATTTTTGTCTTTTTCTACTCTGACTGTTTTATATGTTCTGGCAATTATTTTTGAATATATTTTTGATCAGTTTCTTTCTCATGTGCTCGTTCTTGCTTTTTCTAGCACATGCCATACGCTTTATTCGAATTGTTCTTTTGATTTATCATTTTTGTGTGTTATGGCAAATTTTTTCGAACACACTTTTGATTTGCTTTTTCGGTATGGATAGCTCTCTCTTTTGTTTTTAGAATATCCCTCCCAGGAAATTCTTTGTGACATGATACTCTTTCAAGAAAAATGAAGATTTCTCTCTTTGAGTTTAAGCAAGACTCTTTTATGAAAACTGAAAGAGAAATCATACATCTTCTTAAAACCATTTTTGTGAAAGAGTATCATTTTGACACAATAACAGATTTTGAGATCTTTTCCAGAAATCATTTTGATAAAAACTTTCTTTATAATGATAATCATAGAATCACAAATCCATAATTGAATGGTAACTAAGTCACTCACTCCTCATTCTGTTCATTGCAGAAAACGGCCAAAACCGAAACATGACTTAGATCACTGTAAACTCAATTGAGACTTTGATTTATGATTCAAGTTATAAAAAACTTTATCCACTACAATTTTGTCATGAATCATAAACAATGGAATCCATATAAACACATCTAATTCAATAACAAAATAGTCACTAAGTCATCCCTCCTCATTTATTCATTTCAGAAAGAAACTAGCGCTCGAAACCGGACATGACTTAGACCACTAAAACAATTACGAATAGACATATTTGACTCACGGCTTAGAATTCATAAAAACTTGATTTCTTTTTCATAATCATTTGAGTTTTCCAAAAACACATGAGAGACTGATCTTTTTGTTCCACAGATATTCAAGCATTAATCATCATAAGCATGCAGAAAATATAAGCACGTAAAATTCAGTAGAAAACCAAAACAAATTCACTTATCCACAAATCTCATTTGTACTGAATTTTGACTTTTTGACATTACTGACTTTTGACTTATTTGACTTTTACTGAATTTAGACATTTTGACTTTTACTGAATTTAAACAATAGATATAAAAATGACAACCCTTTGTCTGTTTGAAAAACCAAAATTCGAGCCTTTTAAAAATAATACAATTAAATCAAACTCGATAATCCTCAAACTCGACAAACATCAATCTCTTCTAAGTTTCAATTTTTACAATGAATTAATATGTCTGGACGTTTTCTTAGTTATGGTTTATTTAACTTCACACAATTATCCATTGTTATCGTCTTTGATCATAGCATTTAACACAAATTTAGTAACTTTTCAAACTCGATGATATATGAATGTTACCGAGTTTAAACTCGATAAGTCAAAACATGGTAGATCTTGATTCAAAACACTTAACAACTTAAGGAATCTTACGTTTGAGATGAAAAAGACGTAGTGGTCGCTGTGATTAGCTTCGAAAAACAATCTTGAATTTTCTTCTCAAACTCGGTAAATGGACTCGGTAAACATAAAAAATAAAAAGAAAAAGTTTCCTCCCTTTTATAGCATCCGAATATCACTTTTTGAAAATGACATTTTCAGTCCTTGTAGTTTCCTTTTAGATTTTAGCTTATTGATTTCCCAAATTTCGTGTTTAAATTTTCAAAAACTCCCCCTCGAGTAATGATAACTTTTCCAATATAAACATGACCACTTGTTTACAAAAACTTCCCCTTGGAATATGATATCATGCTTAAACACTTAGTCGATAATGAAGTTGATTGATTATTTAAAAATAAAAAACTAACCATTGAAAATTCAAACATTTTTACAATTCAGTTTTTGTGAGTGATAATGTTTTTATTTTAAATCTGAAATGATGTATATGAGAATGAAGATTTTCCAATTACTTCCTCCTCAGATTATGATTCCGTATTTTCAATTGAAAGCGTTTTATAAAACTTGGAATCATGAATCTTAATCATGTGATCTTTAAATTATGTTTTTTTTAATTTTAAAAAATGTGACAAATCTTTTTGATTTTTTGTATTTTTCAATTTTTTCTTTTGTTTTTTAAAATATATTTACATGTTTTTTATGTATGATCTTTTCAAGAAGATGACTTTGTCAGGCTTTCCAACTGTGTTGGAGTCATACATCTCATATCAATGCGATGAACCAGATACTCAAAGCGTTCTTTTGGAAGCGCTTTAGTAAATAGATCCGCAAGTTGGTATTCTGTCCCGAAAAAGTAAATTTCTACAGTACCCTTCTCAATATGTTCTTTAATAAAATGATACCGGATATCAATATGCTTAGTCTTAGAGTGTTGGACCGGATTGCACGAGATAGCAATGGCACTCTTGGAGTCACAATACATCGGAATCCGATTGTACTTGTATCCATAGTCAAGCAGTTGAGTTCGCATCCAAATAACTTGTGCACAACATGCATACAAGGAAACATATTCAGCCTCAGTAGTAGACATCGCAGTATAATCTTGTTTCTTTGAAATCCAACTCACGAGCTTTCCATCTAGAAATTCTAATCCTCCTGATGTGCTCTTACAATCATCTTTACATCCTGCATGGTCTGCGTCTGAATAGGCAATTAGTTCACATCCGGAATCCTTCAGATACCATAGGCCCATGTTATAGGACTGTCTCAGGTACCAAAAGATCCGTTTAACCTCTTTGAGGTGTTTGATCGTAGGACGTGATTGATAACGAGCACATACAAAAGTAGCAAAAGCAATGTCTGGGCGACTGGCTGTTAGGTACATAAGCCCTCCTATCATATAGCGATAAGTCGTTTGATCAGTAGGAGTGCCTTGTAAATTAGCATCCAGCCTCTTAGTTGCCATAGGTGTACTCATTGAGACACATTCATCTAGACCATGTTTCTTTAACAACTCAATTGCTTATTGTGACTGACTTATGAATATACCATGGGGAGATTGATGAACTTGAAGTCCAAGAAAGAACTTTAGTTCACCCATCATCGACATTTCAAAATTATTTTTCATTAGGTATGCAAAACGTTTTGAAAAATCTGGATTTGTTAAACCAAAAATAATGTCGTCAACATATACTTGAACAAGTAATATGTCTCCTCCGTGACGTCGTATGAACAAAGTCGGGTCAATAATACCTTTAGTGAACCCATGTTCAATTAGAAAAGAAGACAATTTGTCATACCATGCACTTTCAACTTGTAGACGTGATCTGGAAATTCTGGATCAATAAACCCTTTAGGTTGGTTGACATAGACTTCTTCTTTCAAAGGACCATTGAGAAAAGCCGTTTTAAGGACCATTAAGAAAAGCCGTTTTAACATCCATTTGAAAGATAGTGATATTCTTATGAGCAGCATAAGTAATAAACATCCGAACGGCCTCAAGACGATCAACAGGAGCAAATGACTCTTCAAAATCAATGCCTTCTTCCTGCCTGTATCCTTTTGCCACAAGACGACATTGTTTGAACCATAATAATTTATCCAGCATCCCACTTATTCTTCCAGAGCCATTTGAGAGCAATAATATTCTTTCCTTCTGGTCGTGGAATGAGTTCCCAAACTTGAAGTCTCTCAAATTGATTCAACTCATCTTGCATTGACTTAATCCAACTATGATCTGCCATAGCTTCTTTGATATTTGGTTTAATAGTGCTGACAGTTAGTGCATACATGCATACCTCAGAATATGTGTGTAGCCATTGGCGAGTCATGACAAGTTTGGTTGGGTCACCAATAACTTGGTCTAGAGAATGACTTTGTCAAATTGAAGTTGAGGGTTGTACTGGTGAAGTTTTTGCACATTTGATGGTTCTAGAGCCGTTGTAGATGACTCAATTTCCTCACTACTTGGAGGATTATATGAAACAAATTGTGAATTGCCATCAGAATGAGCATGATCTTCTTGATTGAATTCATCGGCCTCTATTAAAGAGATTGGAGAGGTTTGTTCATCAGATGCAGTCACAATGGGAGGAGCATCATGTTCGTCATCAATAATTAAAGATGTAGAAGGTGAGTCTTTATGAATTTGAGTCGGTTGTGCAGTAAAATTGATGGGTGTATCAAAAAACGTCTTCTCAAAATATTCTTCAAACATTAGACCGAACAAATTATCTAAATCTTCTTTTGATGGAGTATTCATTTTTCTGCTGATGAATTATGATTTATGAATCGTTGAAGCTCGGGTTTTAAACAATCGTGTTCAGAAGCCATAGCTGTGAGCTCATCAAACTTGACATTTATGGTTTCCATAATCTTTTTAGTGTGTCTATTATAGATTCGAAACCCTTTTGATATTTCTGAATAACCAATAAAGACCTCAATGTCTGCTTTTGGTTTCATTTTTCCAAGATCGTCTCGGTTATTTGTTGGATAACACAATGAACCAAACACATGAAAATATTCAACATTCGGCTTTCTGCCACGTAATAACTCATAAGATGTTTTGTTATGTCATGTATGAATGATTGATTGATTTTGAGTAAAACAAGCGGTAGCCACTGCTTTAGCCCAAAGAAATTCAAGTAAGTGAAAAAAGATAAGCATCGTACGAGTAGCTTCAACAAGTGTTCGATTATGTCTTTCAACTACTCCATTTTGCTGAGGCATTCGAGCAGTTGAAAATTATTGCATGATGCCTAACTTTTCATAATGAGCTTTAAGAGTTGCATTTTTGAATTCAGTACCATTGTCTATACGAATCTTGCAAACTTTGGCTTTATAATTCAGTTGAGCTTGAGCAATGAACTTCTTTATAATCTCTGGAGTTTCATCTTTCGAATGAAGAAAGTAAACCCATGTATATCGAGAATAATCATACCGTCATAAGAATATACTTCTTTCCATTGATTGAAGCTACCCGCATTGGACCGCATAAATCCATATGAAGTAATTCCAATTTGGAGTGATCACTTGGAACTAATTTGAGTGGATGAGAAGCTTTCTTGCTTTTTCCTCTTTCACAAGCAGAACAAAGGTGATCTTTTCCATATTTAAACTTTGGAAGACCATCAACCAAGTCAAGTCTGGTAAGATCGTTTATGGTGCCAAAATTAAGATGTGATAAGTATACCGGTGACCATAAACCATGACTTTGTCGAAGTTGCACTGACATTAGACAAACGGGTGAAGAAAGTAGCCATGTAGAAATGAGATTGTTTATTAAATTTGATTCGCGATCGCCTGTAAGCAAATCATCTCCTTCCAAATTACGCACGTAATATGTCTTAGAATGAAAAGCCACTTCTAAATCGCCATCACAAAATTGTCCAACGCTAAAGAAATTATATCCAAGGCCTTCAACATAATATACATGACAAATAGTGATATTGCCTTGTATATAGTCGCCATAGCATGTGATTGCTACAAAATTATCATTTCTAAAGCGAGCGGTGCCCATGAATTTCTCAATGAAATTTCTCAATAGTGATCGATCACCCGTCATATGCTTTGAACAACCACTATCAACAATCCACATAACAATCTGAACTACCTGCAACACAAGAAGAAACTGCACATGGAAAAGTGGGCAATTTGACAACCCATTTCTGAACATAAACCGATGGTTTTTCAGATGAACGACTATTATGACCATTCGGTTTTGTATTAACAGGAGACCAAACAACATTTGGTTTTGATTCAAACCATTTTGCCAGATCTGACTAGTTTGAATCTTGTTCTGCATGTATGTGCTTAAAGACTTATCTCGTACATTTCTTTTCTTTATACTAGAAACCTTATCGTTAGCTTTTGAGGTGTTTTCGACATCAATCTTAGGTTTGGAGGCTACATAAGTAGTATCTAAAGATTAGTTAGTGTCGACTCCTGAAAACTAGTATTGCGAACTACTTATGTAGTATCATGATTTTGGGGGTCTAGATTTAGTGGATATGGTCTCGAACATATCGAAAGCACAATTCAATTTATTATTTGCAAAAATAATTATTATGACATGGACTAAGCACATTTTGCATAAAGAAACACATATCAAGTTTTCGCTTTAGGAGCGTTTGCTAACATCAACATCAATCTTCATTACTCTTTGTTTGAGATAACATTTCAGATGTGATATCTGTTTGCTTATTTTCGTCTAGGTGCAATATAAAACACGAGAAAAACGAAAAATACAAAAATAAAAATAATTTGGCACTCAAGGCCCGTATACGGAGTCATTGGTTTCTCGATTGATAAAAACGGATAATTTAAATTGTAAGATTCGCGAGGGTTTTAAAATTAACGATTTTAATAAAAATCGATTAAGAAAGTGAAATGAATGATTAAAATTTAAGATTTATTTATAAATTTAAATTAAGTAGTGACCTTAATTACGGGGTTTTACAGGTTTTGACACGACATGGTTTTCTTTTGATTTTTGAACATCCGTTTTCTTTTGAATAACGTGTTTGTTTAATGGTGTGACACAAAGAAGAGGTTGAGAACCATTTGTCTTGTCAAACTTAGTATTTACAGACTTACCTTTTTCAGCATTTGCCAGTCTAGTTTTTAATTCAGATATGGTAAACAACAGATTCTGATTCTCAGCACGAATAGCACCATATGCATATGTTTTCTCAGAGACATGAGCAATTAATTCGTCCATTTCCGTTTGAGTTTGAGACCGTGTCTTTTTGATTGAATTAAAAAGCTTTTGATATTCTAATTTGACATTGTCACGTTCTTTTATCAAAGATTGCACCGTAAAATCCAAAGACACGTTCTCATCTTCAAGTTTTTCCATTTTTGAAATCCAAGAATAATCAAGAGGATTTGTGTTTTTATTCTTAAAACTTGAATCCCATTTATGTTTTTCTTTTTCATGTTGTAACTTTAATTCAAAATCAACACTTTGCTTTTCACACATTTGAACATCTTTTTTAAGAATTTTTATTCTTGCTTGCAAACCCTCTTGAATCTCGATGGATTTCTTTTTAAGTTGTTCAATTTCAGCATGGAGTGAATTGTCTACACATTCATGATTTAACAACACACTTAATTCAACTTCATGCTTGAGAGATACTTCTAAAAGTTGATCTTTCAAAAAATCATTTTGCTTCTCTAGTTCACAAAGTTCACTTTCTGTAGACTCAAAAACATCTTTCATCTCTTTTATATCCCTTTGAAATAGTGTCTTAAAGAATTCAAAATAGAACTGCAACTCGTTTACAATTGGTTTGAGTTGATCTTGACAAAAATCATTGAGTTGTATTTCTTCAGGTGATGTATAAAAAATGCTTGCTCGTTTACAGTTCTTTTGAATTAATTCAGACAACCTTTGAAAACAATTTTTTATTTTATCTAATTCAATGATCAAAGGTATAACAACCCAGAATTTTCATCAAATGCATAATCAATCTATTTTACTATGCTCACAAATCTACAGGGAAATTTTTTGCTTTATTACATTAC
>BQNB010031992.1:27169-40071 GCA_026074375.1 Tanacetum coccineum
TCTCATTACTTTTTTGTTTTGAGCTTATTAAAGTGCTTATTTCTAAGCTCACTTTTTATTAAAAATCTTTTGTGAAACTGCCCTGGTGCTAAGGGCTTGCCTTTAAGCCCACTGTTCTAGCTCATTAGTAAACCTTAGTTCAAGCTTTTGGCTTTTCTGAAAAGCCGATAAGCTCTTTTATAAGTCCCCTTATTTGTAGACCTTAGCTTGGCCTCTAGGTGGCTTAAAATGAAGCTCAAATTAGGCCCTTGACTGTTTCATTTAGTTAGTGTAGTAAATAGCTTAATTTCTTTTCTAGCTTATTAAGTGCTTTTTAGTTTTTGATTTTAGTTCTTAGTTACTTATTAAGTGTGCCCTTGTGTCTGTCTTTGCTTATTCTTCATCATACTTGCTTATTGTGTGCTAAAAGTCAAAAGAAAAATTGCTCTTTTTCTGGCTTATTCTTAGCTTTTCACAAAAAGTCTTAGTTATAGAAAATGATAAGCTCCATAAGGTTTATAAGTTTGTGTAAAAAAAATTTGATTTAAAGTTTACTGTAGCAAATAAAAAAAGGGGTGGGAGTGGGACTCGAACCCCTCCCCTCACGCTCACAACACAACACTCTTAACCACTCGGCTCCGGTAGGGCTATCCGTTAGCCTATACATCTTTTATTGTTTTATCCCCTTTTTAGTCCATTAGCTTATAAGCTCTTTCCAGCTTATTCTGAGCTTATTCATAAGCTCAATTTCGGGTTTCTTATTTTTCTTAGGTTAGTTTTAGAGTCTAGAATTTTTAGTAATTTTTTCAGAATTTTTAAAATTAGTTTAGTATTTTTTATAATTTAATTTCTTTAAAAGTTTTAAAAATTCATAAAAAATACAAAAATTATCAAAAAAATATTTTTCTTTTTTAGGAAATTTTCTTTAGTCATATTTTACGTAGGAAAAATAGAAAAACTTTCGTAGGGTTAATTTTGCAAACTTTTGATTTTTAAAGAACGGGTCTCGGGCCCGGTTTTCGTTTTGACTCGTTTTAACTCAAATTAACTCCGTTTTCGGTCTAGTCTTTTTCATTCTTCATTATTAGTCCCCTAGAGTAGATTAGAAGTAAAAATTTCTTTGTAGGGTTAATTTTTAAGATTTTAGGTTTTTGACCCCTTGTTCGGGATTCCTGCTCTCGTTTTTCAGCTTAATTTCATAATTTTTAGGTTTTTCTCAATCGTTTTTGCTTGTTATTGATTAATTTAGCTTTCTACACTCTCAAATCATTAATCTCATTCAAACTCCAATTTTCCGACTGTATCGATTCTCAAGCACAGCCTCGTTGGGGATAAACGACCCGGGGATATTCTATACTACTTCTCGGTTTCATTGATTATTTTTAGATTATACTTATTATATATATTTTATTATATATTATATATATAAAAGGTCTAGTTTAAATCTCAATCAGTCCCTTTTCAATTTTACTTTCTCATAAGCACACATAAAATGATATCTGCAAAAACACTTCAACATGTTAGTGAGATTGAAACTATACCAAAAACACAAATAGCTAATGAATGACCTTCCCTTTACTTTATGAGTAAAACGATGCTTTATAAATAAAGATTAGGCCAAGGCCAAAATATATTTTAGCACCTTGAATTTATCTAATCGGGTTTCTAATACCCTGAACTCTTAAAGGTGAAGAATAGTACCCTCAATTTGGAAAACTAGATACCTTAGTACCCTATTTGTGTTTAACTCGCTTACATCATTGTCACGTGACTTCCTTTGTTAGTTTTTTAAAGTCCACAATAGAATGACGTTTTTGAAAAGTCCAAATCAAAGAATAACCTGAAACTCATGCCATTATAAATATAGACAATCATCAGGAACTCCGGTTGCAAAACGGAGCCCCGACCCGACCCAACCGGGTGCCCGCGACCTGATTTCAACCCGGCCCAAGTTGAAGCCCGACCCAAACCCATTTTTTTGTCCCATTAACTCGGCCCACTTTTGGCCCATTTAAAATTTACAAAATACTCTCACACTATGTGCAAATTACGAAACATACCCGCACTTTAAAAAAATTACAAAATAATAATCAGTCCTTTACAACGTTAGTTTAACGTCCCGCAGCGGAGCGCGGGTGATTCATCTCGTTACTGTAAATTACTACTTTTATATAAAAGATAGCATTTAAAGGGAAGGCATTTAATGCAAAGCTGCTGGGTCAACCCGCCGGAACTCGCAACCCGCCAAATTCGCCAGAACCCGTCGGTGGACCCGGATCTGACCTGGGTTTTTTTTAATATCTAACCCGCCCTATTATTATACCCGATACGATCCAAAACCACTCCAGTTCTTAAACAATTATGGAATTGGAAGGAAGTGGGTTTGTGCGATACACGTGTTTCACCCCTCACCCTCTTCTTCCCCCACTGCTACACGTGTTTATCTGTCCATCAATCCATTATGAGAACCTCAAAATTTTGTATAAAAACTAAATTCCGGTCACCCTAATCTTCGCCGCCGGAATAAATAATGGCGTTGGTACCACAGATTCTACAGGGATCCTCTTCATCTTTTTACACACTTGGGGTTTTTGTATTCATTAAAAAGTTTATTTTCTTATTTTCTTTTTATGGTTCTAATTTCGGTTTTTGATGATATGTTTTTGTAGTTTGATAGTTTTCTAGTAGGGGATTAAGAATTCAAGGTGCGTTTTTTGTGCTAATTTTGTTTTGGGTTTCACAATTTATGTTATTCAATAATATGTTAATCCATTTTTTATGATTGTGTCCTATTTACAGTTGGCTGAGGTTGCGTTCAAGGATATTGAGGTTGTTCTTAACGAGCTGCTGAGACGATTTTACGTTATGGGTATGTTTTTCTATAGATCTTTAATATCAGATTTCTCAATTTATATGTTGTCAGTATGATTGTTACATCATGTATACTTATAAGTTATTTGGCAGCAAGTTGGAGGATGCCTATAAAGTGTTTGATAAAATGTCAAGGTCCTTAGATAGAGGAAATAACATGATAATAATGCGTAACAGGTTTTGTGTCCAAGAAGTAATCTTTACGTGTTATTGTGAGATTCTCATTATTGCTTATTGATTACGCGTATGTAGGGGGTAGAGGAAATAACATGATAATAATGCGTATCTCTCGGCTCAGAATCGAAAAGTTGCTAGGAAAAATCAACTAGTAAAGAGTTTTTAAGTTGATTGTTTTTCTCAACAGTTTGACTTGCTTTATGTAACCGATTACCGTTATCTAACATACTTTTTAGCTTTATTATGATGTATTAATAAAGGTGGCAAAGTTTTGCGCAGAGCGAGTGCATGCAGTAATAGAAGAAGAGTGGGATTCAAAAGCGGTTGATGGCTTCGAAAGAAAGCATCAGTGGGAAGCAATGATGTCGAGTAGCTTTGAAAGGGAGGATAATGACGTGTTGATAAAGGCTGCAACATGGCGCTCTTTTCTGGTATGAGGAGAAACTGAAATCGCAAGCCAAAAGAGGACCTCCACCCTATCATCGCTGCTGCTTAGGAGGCCGGGTTGCTTTACCAAGCCAGAAAGGATGTCCAAAATATAGATCTGCCTGGTGATTACTTCCAAAATATCACAGGCCTCGACATAATGGGTGATATACATAATAGCTTTATTGCCAAAACGAGGTTCGTAAGCTTTTGAGCAAGTTTCATAAGGATAATAGAGTTGTCAGATTTAGGCATAGGAAACCACATCTTGCATTTGTAAGTATTTTGTTTAAGTCTAATAATTATTGTTTAAGTGACAATTATTTGTTTTCGTTCTAATATGTGTTTGTTGGTTTGTTTAGGTTTTTACAGATCGGTTGGTTGATCCACAACAAGTGTTGATGGTCACTGTTGCATCTGTTTTGAGAGCAATTGGTTATGAAATTGAGGTATTTTTGTTGTTTAAGTAGAATTTGGGTCACTTTGTTTGCTATGGTATTCGATTATAGAGCATGGCTTGGAATTCTTGCCATCATGAATGGATATAGACCCAACTCGAATTTTGGTAGCACAGCCAGAAGTAGAATCTCTTGCAAATCGTTATAGCACTATAAAAGTTAAATTAGTGCTATCTTGCATAGAAATTAAATTAATAATATGACGCATTACTATCCGAGCGTTGTTAATTTTCTTATATGTATCGGAACACACAACAACTGAATACATCAGATTATATGATAGAACAAATAAAAATATCTTTAATTGATTCATTTTCAGATGGAATACTATCATAATTTTTATTTAACAATATATCATTCTTAATCATAAAATGCTGAAGAAACACAAACAGATCCGATAATCTATATCATAACAACCAAAAAAAAATACTAAAACCTGATTCCAATATTTCATAAAACCATAACATTTTTTCTATGACAAGTATAACTAACTACACTTTTTTTACAATGGTTGTAGTAGCTGGAGTCACGGGGTTGAGTTCAAAATCATTTACTGATATTTGGAATTCTAATTATAAAAAAACGAATGATGCTGGGATACTTGATCCTGAGTTAAATCAATACTGGAACTTCAAGTAAGTTTCCGATGCGCCAATTGTTCATTTGTTCCGTTTTAGTCATTGTACTTTTTTGTAACAACTGCAACTATTTTCATCAACAGTGCATTGGTAGGACTTTTTTCCCTGCTGTAACGGGGATTACGGCCGGTTCTAATCGTTCAGCTTCATCAAAAGACACCCAACGGTCTATTCCTAAGAGGACACTGGCAGCAAGGCTAACAACGACCTTCATGTATTTGATATTCGTTTTTCTTTTTGGATCTGTTGCCACAAGAGAAAAACTTTATACCGGCAGGTGAGCGTTTTATGTATCTTTTTAGCTTAACATATACGGCTACACGCTAACAAAACATATTGTCAAAAAACTAGAAATAACTAATGTTTCTATACAGGTTACTGTCAGCAACAATTGCGTAGCCTTCTTCGACAATAATATACGTGGCCATTATTACTTCAACGTTAGGTCGGGATCATGATCATAAAGAGGAGAATGGTGTGAGGAGTAGTGATGACGGTGTCGATAATGAGAGCGAAAAAGATGATGTTGAAGAAAGTTAAGCAAGAAGAGATTATGACAAAGTGGAAAGACCAACGACGTTGGAGGAAAAGGCGACGACCACTGAGTCACCAGAGAGGAAGAAATGAAATAATGAAAAGACCTAAATTGGGACTGAGCTTTGAGCTCAGAAAGAAGCTTGGCAAAAAGAGAACGTACATTTTATGCAACTTTTCTTTATTTAATATGCATTCTAGCAGAATGTTTCTTAAAAGTCCAACACCATGATACATACTTGATAGGCTCTCTAGGGGACTTATCGAATTAGCATATGATGTTCACATTCCAATTATATATACCGACTCTAAATGCTTGCCCCATTTCAATTCACGCGGGCGATTTTGGTAGGCCATGACTTTGGCGGTGTATGCATATCTTATGCAATGGAGCTGTTTCCAACTAAAATTGCGAAAGCTATGTTTATCGCCGCTTCTATGTTGAAAAGTGGACAGAGTACTTTGGACATGTTCTCCCAAAAGGTTTGGCCACTGATCCCTAACTATTTTCACCATTCTATCATAATCTTCTTACGGATAAGGTATTAAGAACCATGTGAAACTTAGCTTATATTTAAGTGGCAACTTAATCCGGCTATGTTCTATAATATAAAAATGTGTAACATTAATACAAGTTTAAGCTTGTGCGGCCCACTAAATTCTGCTAGGAATCATTCAGTCCTTTAACAAAATTCTTTAAAAAGTATGTTTTAGAGACAGAAAGGCATCTTAGATAGAAATGGATTAATCTGGCATCTCAAAAACTTGCTTATTTTTTTAATCCACATTTTTTAGCTCATAAGTGTGGAAATTTGCTTATTTTTTTAATCCGGCATCTCAAAAACTTCATCTACATCTTTTGGTTAATCTGAATGAATCCCAGACAGCAGCAGTTATGGCGGCGCTTTGTAAAACGCAATGTTATGGAACAAATATGGGGACCACCTGGAACTAGGAAAACGATGACCATAAGTATTTTGCTTTTTATCCTTTCGCAAATGAAGCAAAGGACTCTTTCGTATGCTCCCACGAACGTGGCTATAGCACAATTAGTCTCTTAAATTAGTCTGATATTATATTTTGGTTAATAATCTAGCTACAAGAAGCTGAAGGTGCAGTTTTTTTCATGTTGCTTTAGAGATGGCGCTAAGAAGTTTGGTGGCTGAAGCAGCTGTTAAAGGAGTGGTAGAAGCAACACTCATAAAATAGGCAACAACATCTTGCGTCAGCCTTTCATAGGTGAGAAAGTTGTAGCATGGTATCCGCCTGATATCCGAAAAGAAGACCTCACGATCATGGCACACAAAGAAAGAGAGTAATCTTTTCCGCAGCTTCGAGCATATGTTTTTTCATGTGTTTTACTGTGCATATCATATGATGCAAACTGGCGTTTTCGATCAAAGTTTGCTTTCATGCCCAATCTATACACAACAGGCTAATAAACGTACGTAATTGCAGGATATTAATGTGTGGAAGCCGTTGATGAGATTCAACTGACATATATCAATGTAAAGGATGCAACCTTTTCAAAGTCCATCAAAGCTCCAGATACCCAAAAGTTACTGGAACTTAGTGTTTGACTGTAGAGACTCCCACAAATTGTTACGATCATAAAAAGTGTCGATTATAATACTTTAAGTGGTTTTATTTATTATTAGTGTTTAAACTTTATTTTAAAAGTAAAAAATAGCATATTATCCAAACAACAGGGACTAGATTGCAAAATTAAGAAAATAAAGAAAGAGAAGCAAATACCCACCTAATCAACATTAGGTGGTTAAGGCTTGTAACAAACTCACTTTCCCTCCCATTTCTCTGTTTTATAAAATTTGGAAAATTGTGAAAGTTTTGCATTCCTCTCTTAATTTTTTCTATTCTAAACATTCTTAAATCATGTAATTCAAGATAAATCGAGACCTAACAAGTGGTATCAGACGCCATTAGAGATTGAGAGTGATCTATTTTGTGATCGAGATTGTTATCGAGGATGACGTGATGCTTATTCGGTGATTTTCGGTGGTTTCGTGTGGTGATTTGAGCATTTTCGACGTTATATTACACGATTCTATTCATTTTTGACCGCAATTATGGATAAGACGTGATCGTTTTGGTTATTTTGAGGAATTTCGGTATACTTTCGTGAGTAATATACAAATTCGATAAGGTAGTTGAGCGTTACGAAGGATTTTATCGAAGTTTTACCAATTTCGGAAGTTTTATCGTTGTTAGACTGAGTTGTAATAAATATACGTGTTTTCGGTTTTATCAAAAAACGTATTTTAGATTTTTTTTATCATTTTCGAAAGTTGTTACCGAGATTGATCTTGTACACAAGTTTTTGGTTTTATCAAAAATTGTGGATTAGGAGTACGTCTCATTCTCGGAAATAAGCATAACAGTTGTAATAGATACACAATTACTTGGTTTTATCGAGAATTGTGTTAGGAAACTCAATTTCGATATCATATCATAATTTTGACACAATTTCAGTTGTATCGAAATTGTGTTAAACGGACAAAAAACATCAGTTTTGACATTATAATACGGATTTGTGAATCGTAAAGTGATCATTTCTTTCGGTTTTATCGGAATTGTGATCATTTTCGAATTCAAAGTGTCAAAGCCACATTTTCAGTTTCATCAAAATTGTGAGATTCATTTTCGGAAACATTTTAAACGGATCAAGTTTCATCAAAATTGATATTATTACGGTTTTATCGTGATAGTTATATCGAATTTTGATTGAAAGGTTTTTCAAAAAGTGTGAATATCGAAATTTAGGAAAGTTCCGAATTTGGTGTCTGTTGTCTCCGAGATTAGTTACATCCGAGAAAGATTCCGAATGGCGTCTGTTGTATTCGAGATTAGTGTTATCCGACATTAGTGTTGTTCGAGAACAATGTTACCGAAATTAGGCATTCTAGACACGTTTCTGACTTTTAAATTTGGACATCGAATTTGTGACACGTGTCAAACTCGACAAGAAGTGAAGTTTTTGGAAAATCAAAAATAGAACTCTTTTTCGTCTAGAAAGATCCAATCTTTGAGTCACAAGATATGTCAACTTCAAATACACATCAACAATCTCTTGCTGATGCCGGTTCTGAGACTAGACCTCCGATGCTTGAAAGAGGTAGTTATATACCATTAATACACATACAATATCTTGCCTGATGAGACCGGTTCTGAGACTAGACCTACTACGTGCATGAAAAGAGGAGTTACATACATGGTCAATCCATTTAGAAGGTACCGTCAATCGAAAGAGAGAAAATAGAAAGTAGCTTAACAAGGCAATTGTTGAAGGTCTATATGAGTTTAAAGAATTCACTCCTTATGACACTGAAGAACCAAGGATGCAAAAAGAAGAGGATCTAAGAGGAGATGATTTGAAACACTATGAAGCCGAGATTGAAGCAATGAATTTAATTTTAATCTCTATCCCAAATGAAATATATAATTCCATGGAGTGCTCCACAACTAAATCAAAACACAAGCATGTGGACAAAGAGTTTAATGTTTAATTATGCGAGTAACTAGGCAAACAAAGTTGTGATAGGGAAACACCCTTCATAATAAGTTTTTCGATCAATTCTTGCTGAACCAGGAGACACTTGTGTCATCTATAAATTATTTTGCTCCAGTTAAGGATGATATGAAAGAAATGGCATCATAGTTCCAAAGTCACTGTTAACACAAATTCCTAATTGTTTACAAACTGAATGGCAAAAGTATGTCACTCAACTTCGTCTTTTAAAGATTGAATAATATTCATATGATGATTTTGTTTGATTACATCAACAATTTGAGAAACTATATAATGCATCTAGATCAAAGATTGTAAAATCACGATGATCCTCCTTGCGTTGTGGCACACACGGGTTCCTCTTCAAGAACTACCTCACCTTACTATGTCACACATTCTTCTTCAATGGTTAATTATGATGATGATTATCAAGGGGATGTAGTACAAAACACATATGAAGATCCACTCACTTCTGTAATGATTTTACTTGCTTGCGCAATCACTCAACGTTTCTCTAACCCAACTAATAACATGTCGTACTTCGTCTTCCAACACCAGAAAGCAAGCAATGTTCAAGCTGACAAGTACAGATTCAAAGCAAAATTCTGAGGTAACATGGCAGAAATACAAGACGTTCAGAAATGATGTTGGAAACATACGAGATCTCTTCAAACTAACGTCGTCAGGAACTACTAGCAAATGTTTCAATGCTACAAACTGCAGTGAGAAAGGTCTATTGCTGCTTTTACTTGTCTAAAGACAAGATTTAGGATTCAAGTACTGTTCATGAACAGATGTTGCAGCAAAACAGGATAAGCAGGATAATTCTTACCGATGAACAGAATGATTCTTTTTGCGAGGCTTCTCGATAGAAGAATGATGAATTAAGTGCGAATAAATATGCTTGATGGCCATAATTCAACCTACAAACTTTAATTTTGATGCAGGGCCAAGCTATGATTCTGTATTTCTTAGTGAGGTACAAACACCATCAACCAATTATGTGAATCCATTATTTGCTAAAGATAAACAATTGGTGATGATCAAATTGATAGCAATATTATATTTGATGAACCAAATGAAGATGTTAATAGTGGTAGTGTTGAATATGATAACAATGTTCAAGAATCATATGAATTAGAGCAATTAGCTAGAAATGCGTATAGGGAAGCTGAGAAACAACAAATAATTGCAAAAAAAGTTCAACTACAAAACACAGTGTTGACTAAACAACTTGAGTCATATTAGGAAAAGGTTTGGGTTTTTGAAATGACCAAAGGAAATAACACTACCTATTTCAATGAATATATTGAGGTTGATCAAAAAGCAAGACGATTTGAAAAAGAGTCACAATCTTAATTTATTCATGATCGAGACATTATTCGAGATTTAGAACAACAACGTGATAAATTAGAGTTGTCTGGTGTTGAATTAAAAAGACAAACTGTGTAACTTCAAAAGACTCAAACAATTTTGAAACGCAAAATGAGTGAAAACGAATGTAAATACCATGACACTGTTCTAGATCTTGAAGCAAGAGCTAAAAAGAATGAAGAGGTTGTGTTACAAATTGGTAATTTTCTACAATGAATGTTTATACTTGGACCATAACCAATGTCATTCTATGACTCAAATGTAAAACATGGTTTAGGGTACGAAAATCCGTATACTCTCAAGAAAGCAATTTCTCAAAATCCAAAATTATATGATGCTTCTTGCTTTGATGATTCAAAAATTCATGTGAATATTAGAGATACTGAAGGCATTTTTGATGATGCAACCAAGAGTCAAATAAAAATGAAAAACAAATTAAAAGATCCAATTGCTATTGAGAAAAAACATGTTTGTACAATTGATTACAAAAAGTTAAATGCTCTTTACGAAGATTTTGTTCCACAAAAGGAATTTTCTGCTGAACAAAAATATTTCTCATCATCTTTTATATCTTCTGAAAATCTTTCAAATGCAAGTTCACCGTCTTCACCTTCTAAGACAAAACCAATTGTGGCATCAATGCCTAGTGCAAATCCAATGAAACTGGATTTGAATAAAATGAGAAATGATTTTAAAACGTTGTTTGCATTATTACAAATAAATTCTAAATGTGAAAGCATTTTCTATACTTCTCCAGAAGAAATACGGTTAACCAAATTGTCAACAAGAAGTGAAACCAATTCTTCATAAGTTGCATTTAAATTTTCAAATCTTTCAAAAAAGATTTTTAAAAGATATAAAAGAAATAAAAGATGTTTTTGACTCAATAGAAAATGATCTTAGTGAAACATGAAAACAAAATAAACTTTTGAAAGATCAACTCATGGAAGCAAAACTTAAGCATGAAATCAAATGTTGTGTGTTGTTAAGTCATGAGTGTGTCAACAATAATGTGCAAGATGAAATTGAGAAAATTCAGAGGGATTCCATTGAAATTTGTTGGGATTTATTGATTTGATGATACAAAAACAATGATACAAAAGAACAAAAGAATGAAACAACAAGGATCAAAATTGACAATATAGAATTCTACAAAAGATGAAGGATTCTAAAAGATCTCCTTAAAAGATTTGGTCAAAGATATGAAGATAAATATTAGGAAGATTTTGTTTTCTAATACAATTAAGATTCCTTTGTAAGTCTTATGGACTCTTTATATAAAGAGATCCCTAGATATAGTTTATTTGTGTGCAAAAGTGTGTGTGTGCACCAAAAACATGTAACCTATAGGAAGATGTAGACGTCTAGTATGTTTAGCCTCAAGATCAAAGTGTCTTTGATCCTGTTACAGTTAGGTAATCGTTCTATACTGATCATATAGAATTGAGGCTTGTATGTAATGTGAAAACCTTTTTAAATAACATTGATTCTTTGTTTAAATTCCGCTGTGCTATATCAATCTTTGTTATTTATAATCCTAGATTAGCCTAGATCAAACTCCATAATTGGTATCAGAGCCAGGTGGCTCATGATCTAGGATCTACAAGGTTTTACAATCGAAGAGAGAAGATTTTGTATTCTATTTTCGTTACTTTCCGCACAGCTGTGGTAAAAAGGGAATATCTCATTCGTAAACCGTTGGATCTTAACTAAATTTTTATTAAAGGTTCTTTACTCATAAAAGGCATATTCTCACTAGAGGGATCTTCAATCTGAGCTATTAATTGAAATATATAAATTTTTAAATCTGCTGCAGAAAAGTTGAAGTTGGTATGGTTTTACTTCTCTTTCATCATTGTTTTTAATAGTGTTCTTGTTATTGTTATTGGAAGTTTTTCTTTGAACACTTGGGTATTAAAGAGAAGGTATTGAGAAATGAAGAGGATAAAGATGTTTGTGAAAATTAGGGTTTTAATTCTAAAATTATTTTTCTTGAAACCCTAATTTCTAAAAACCTCAAAAGTTGATGATGAATACGAAGAATAATCACAGTAAAGGTGATATGAAAGTGGAAGCTAAGAGTTCGAGTTCAGGTTCTTATGAAAAGTTTTATTGAAGTGGTTATCATGTTAATACTGATTAGAAGTTACTACTGCTTCATACATGGTTACTACTGCTCTACAACAGTTAATACTGCTCGAACAAAGTTAATGTTGCTTCATAGAAGTTAGTACTGCTTATGCATGGTTAATGCTGCTCTTACTTGGTTAATACTGCTTCTATGTTTTTACTACTGCTTCTACTTCATTAGTGCTGCTCAAAAAAAGCAATACTGTTTGTTGAAGTTAGTGCAGCTAGCCTAAGTTAATACGGTTGCACTAAGTTAATACTGCTAGTTAGTAGTTAATACTGCTAGTGTATTTTTACTACTGCTTGAAAAAAGTTAATACTACTAGTTAGTAGTTAATACTGCTAGTGTATTGTTAATATTGTTGAACCATTAGTGCTGCTCTTCATTGTTACTACTGCTTGCTATCGATTACTATTGTTAGTCATTTTTAGTGATGCGCGTCATGGATGGTACTACATGGTATTCGTTACTACTGTTGGTTAGTTCTTCGTATAGTTCTTATGGTTGATTCTATTACTTTTGGTCAAGAGATGGTTAACATATTGGTTTCAAGGGAATCTTATTGACAAAATATTTAACCATCAAGATATGTTCATGCACCACTTGAGGTGAAAGGTTTTGTTAGTCCTAAATATTCCTATCACAACTAATAAGCAAACTCGATAAGCTCCTCTATAAGCTCTATTTGAGCCGACAAAAGAAAGAAAGAAAAGAGATGAAAAGGAACTTAGGAAAGTTAGATTAGAGAGAGAAAGTGGTGAGCTACAAGTGTGAAAATGTAACCAACA
>BQNB010031993.1:0-31187 GCA_026074375.1 Tanacetum coccineum
CTGTCAGGAAATGACGGTCCCAGATATATTAGGGGGCCGCCGGATATTTAAGAGGCCGCTGGCCTATTTCAGGGACCGCCCTGGCAGACGCTCTTGTTTTTGTCTTTTTATGGTGACAAACTTGTCTGGTGAAAGTGACACTTGTTTTGGGGGGAAAATATCTAGATTTGAATTTTGAAATAATTACTACATAAAACATTTCTTTATAATTCAAAAAATAATTTGTCTAATTAAGTTTTGAAAAAATTATTTTGTTACATTTATAAAAATGTAAAGTTTAAGACAAAAACTTATTTCTTTGATCATCCTACAAGTTTAATGCTTGTTTGTACATACCTTATGTGATTTACGTCGGGTGTAAACCAATTTCCGTCTTGATGCATACTTGAGACGTCGAGATATGTTGATGCATGTATGCATTGATGATTTGTGATTACGAGTAACTTGCGCACTTTACGTTACGTATTACAAGTCACATGTTTGTCATCACCAAAACATAAAGATATCGTATAGATTAAATATCGTAATATTTGCACTAACAATCTCCCCATTTTTGATGATGACAAACTATGTAAACTATAACACATAGTAAAATTTAAAAATTACTCGAAAAGCATTTTATTCTACATTTAACATTTCGCCAAAGATTTTTCAACGATGGTACAAGGATACATAAATTCATGATCCCGTTAGATATTTCGAATTGTACATAGAATCTCTCTAGGTGTAATAACCTCATCTGCATTATCAACTTCGATGCAAACTCTTAAGTCTTAACAGAAGTATGATATTTTAAAATAAATGCAGACTTGTAGTAAAAAGGCGTGTGGCTTCTACGTCCCAGCGTTGCAAAACTTGGACTTTAATGATTGTAAAGATCATTTACGAAAATGAAGACATGACATGTTTCTCTATATTAGGGGTGAACATTGGGTTTTCTTTTAATGACGCAATAGGATGGTAGATTTGATTCTTCGCTGGACCAGTTCCAATAAAGTCACATATTCTTAACTATTTGCTTATCTGGAACTAGGAGATAGATGATCCCACTTGCCCCTATAGGTAAATACCATATTACTGTTTAAAGCATATTTTTAGACACGCAAATATGTTCTAACCCACTCATGAAATGAACCTTTAAGCACTATAGCCATGAAGTGGCGAGGATAGATGCACGAATTTGCTCCAACCATGAAAAAACACAATATGACTTTTGCATACCAGGACAATAAGGAGAAAAAAATACTAGAAAAGTAGCAGGCAAAAAACTTATTTGAAAAATGCAAAAGATGTAGCAATACAGTAGCAACAATTCAGAAACCATAGGTTCAAAAAAAATGCAAAAGCCCAACTGCAGAAATATGCCGCAATACAAGTAGCAAAAAAAGCAAAAGATGTAGCAATACAGTAGCAACAATTACAGTAGCAAAAAACACCATAACTTTAGACATGTAGCAGAGATGTAGCAATACAATAGCAACAATTGCAGTAGCAACAAATGCATAACTTCAAATGGAGTACAAATACAGTAGAAACATTCAGTACAAATACAGTAGCAAATTCAGATGCATAAATTCAAATGAAGTACAACTTCAGTAGCAACAAATACAGTAGGATAGTAACAAATGGAGTACAAGTTAAAAAAACTTCATAATTTCAAAAGATGCAGTAGGACAGTAGCAACAATCAAGCAGCAACATATTTGCCTTTTCTATTAGTTTGCTCTCCCTTTTACTATGATTAATACAATCAACAATGGGTTTTCTTTAATTAATATTTGTCAAGCTCATCCTAGGTGATATACTTGAAAGGACTTTTATATGAGCTGATGAGTTAACACATTGATTGGTTAATTAAAATTTGTATACAAATTGGTGACCAAAACTGATTGCATCGACTTTCCACAACAAATGAATTTCATGCTTGATAGCTGCTATAGCTCTTTTTATATGAACTTATATCATACATCATAGAAGAAAAAGTACGATTTTACCCAAGAACGGAGCCCGGTGCATCGCACGGGTTTAAACGCCTCGTTATCAAAGTAATGTGCCTACATAATATTGATTATAGGACACGCTTGCCCACGCGAGTTATACCCTTTTATATGATTAGTAAATCAAGTTGGGTTAATTTTTGTACCGTCAACATTTGGAGAGAAATCATAATTCAATATTCGGGTCCCGAAAGGTTGATTTTGGGAGATTAATGTAAATTTTAGAAGTGTAAATTTAGCGGCTAAAGCCGGTCTTAGGTTTCGTTTGTTTTTCTAAAAAAAGCACTTCTTGCCTCTTTTGTCTGCAGGAGGGAAGAGGTTACCAAAGAAACGTGTTTTTTTTGCAGACATAAGTGCTAAAAAGCACTTCTTACATCAATATTTCAGACATAATCTTTCACTTTATTCCACTTCTTCAACACCACCTCCCACCACCACCACCTAAATTTTCACTTTTTTGCGTCTTCGTACGTTTTTATACGTTTTTGTCCGTCTTTATACGTTTTCATCCGTTTTCTTACATTTTGGTACGCTTTCGTTTGTTTTCTTACGTTTTGGTACGCTTTCGTCTGTTTTCTTACGTTTTCGTCCATTTTTTTATGTTTTCGTCCGTTTTGGTACGTTTTCGTCCGCCATTTTAAGTTTTCGTTCCTTTTTGTTCGTTTTTGGCCGTTTTTCGTTCGTTTTCGTTTGTTTTCGTTCGTTTTTTACGTTTTCGTCAGTTTTTTTACGTTCTCGTCCATTTTATAACGTCTGCGTCTGTTTTTTTACGTTTACGTACGTGTTCGTCCGTTTTTAACGTTTTCGTTCACTTTCATCGGAAGCGGACAAAAACGTTAAAAACATACGAAAACGTGCGGAAACAGACGCAAACGTAAAAAACAATCGAAAACGTGCAAAAACGGACGAATACGTAAGAGACGTACAAAAACGTTAAAAAATCCGGCGAAAACGTAAAAAATAGACGAAAACGGACGAAAACGTAAAAAACAGACGAAAACGTAAGAAAACGGATGAAAACATAAAAATTGTACGGAAACGTAAAAAACAGATGAAACGTAAAAAAAGCTGAAAACGGACGAAAACATAAAAAAACGGACGAAAACGTAAAAAACGTAAGAAACGTTCGAAAACGTAAAAACGGACGAAAAACGTAAATAAACAGACGAAAATGGAAAAAAAGGACGAAAAAGTAAAAAACTTACAAAACGTAAAAAACAGAGGAAAACGTAAAAAACACGAAAACGTTAAATAACAGATGAAAACGTAAAAAAACAGACGAAGACGTAAAAAAAGGTCAAAATGTAAAAAAAATAGACGAAAACGTAAAAAACAGAGGAAAACGTAAAAAATGAAATGTTTTGCCACATCTAAACACTAGTGAAAAAGATAAAGAAAAAAATAAATGGAAGAAGTACTTCAATAGAACAAAAAAATAAACGGTCTTTTTCATGCAGACGAAGACTTTAGATGTAACTCTTCTTCTGCAGACATGGTTTGCAGATGAAGATGTAAAACCTCTGAAAAAACAAACGAAGCCTTAGTCGTGCCAAAGTGGTTAGTGTTAACAGTCTATACGGCCCATGGCCTTCTTTGTATTTGTATGTAACTAGGTTAGGCCCATTATGCATACTATATATGTATCCTATTGTATTCATCTCAATCAATATAAACGAATACACATTTACATGGTCTTCTTTGTATTTGTATGTAACTAGGTTAGGCCCATTATGCATACTATATATGTATCCTATTGTATTTACATGGTATCAGGCCTTCACAGCCGATCCCCAAAACCCTAAATCATCAAACCTCACCCTGATTTAACAATCGAACTCATCACTCTGCCATGACAAACTCGAATACACCACCACCCCCTCCTGCCCTTACCTTGGTTGAAAAACTCTACGCAGTACATAACATCAATAGTCTCGTACCCGAAAAACTTAATCTTCAGGAATCGAACTACTCCACATGGAGTTACTTTTTCAAAGGGCACTGCAACAACTTTAACGTGCTAAACCACATCGATGGATCGACGTCCACATCTGATCCACCAACCGACGAATGGATCACGGCTGACTCCATCGTAAAATCATGGATCACGGCCAACAACACCTTCTATCCCTCATTCAGGCCCAACAAAACCTATTGGCCCAGTATGGCTTATCCATTTCGCAGGGTCAGCAACCAGTTCAACATACCAAAACAATGGGCTTAAGGCCCAATGCCCCTCCAGGATTTCAGCAAACACAACCACACCAGCCCACGTTCGGGTTCAATGGCTTCAAGATTGATTCATTATCACTCATCCTACCGACCTTGCTCGACCATGGATGATGACGATATTTCACCTATACATCAACGGCCTTAAGTAAAAATACGAGAAGCCTTGCTCAAATAATTGCTCACAAAGATCCCTTTCCTGACCTAGCAATTGTTCGCACCATGGTCACGACTGAGGAGATGCGTCTCCGGTCTAAGCAACCGATACTCTCTACCTCCACTACATCAAGCTCACCACAAGTGCTTCTTGCTACATCCCAACCACGGATTCAAGACAACCGCAAAAATCGTGATCGCGATGCCCGTAATGAGAACAAGACCGAGATCTGCCGCAACTTTGGCCGAGGTTATTGCCGCTGGGGGACGAATTGTCATTTCATTCATGCCTCTCCAAAAGGCACCAACAACCCACGCCCGAACTCATCTCAACATAATACTCGCTCCATGCAACAAGGCCGGACACACTGTCTTAAATTCAGCCTAGCCAACACACCTTCTATCCCTTATTCAGGCCATCAAAACCTTATTGCCCAGTATGGCTTAGTCCATTTTCCGCATGGTACAAGCAACCAGTTCAACAAAACAACACAATGAGCTAAGGCCAGGCCAATGCCCCCTCCAGATTTCAGCAAACACAACCACAGCCAGCCTCACGTTCGGGTTCAATGGCCACCAACAGGCCCTCTACTCGGCTGCTGTACAAAACCAATCTGCCTCCTCGGGTTCGACTAGTCAAGAGACACAACTCCACATGCATTAATACTTTTGACCTACAGATCCGGCTAACTCAAATTGGAACGTGTATACTGGTGCTTCCTCTGCACCTTAACTCTTCAGTTAATAATCTTCGTAACTAATTTAAATTCTCGCATATTCCATCGGTTCTTGTTTATATGACGGGAATCTATTTCCTGTCACCAACACCGGGCCCATAAGCACGCTAAAAGCTACCAACCCTCCCTACGTACACTTCAGCGTTAAATAATGTCTCATTACACCCAATATTGACAAAAACTTAATATTTGTACGTCAATTCGTTCGTGAAAATAAATGTACAATTGATTTTGAGGAGTTTGGGTTTTTCTGTAAAGGATTTCTCGACCGTAAAATTCTATCTCAGATGTGACAGCACGGTGACCTTTATCCAGTCGCGTCTTTCGTCACTTACCCTCAAGCTTTCCTGGTTGGGACAGCAAACGTGGCACCCAACGACTGGTCATCTGGAAGTGCAGTGTCTTAACGTTTCGTAGTTCTAAAAATTATAATTCATGTATAAGACACAGTCTTCGTGCTTTTGCATGCTTGTCAGCTTGGCAAAACACGTGAGGCTCCTTTATCCACTTTTAGAAACATTGTTAAGGCTTCCCTTTGATTATTATTATCCATTCTAATTTATGGACATCTCCCTTCTAGTGTTTCGGGTATTAAATATTATGTCCTTGTTTCTTGACCATATTTCACACATGTCTATGGGTGTACCCTTTACGACATAAGTCGACAGATTGTTGATTCCAAATTTATTCATTTTCGTGCTTAATGTTATAGAACCATTTTTTAATTGTGACATTTAAAATCTTGCAATGTGATCATGGAGGTGAGGTTTGACAATACTGCCCTCACCAACTATTGGTGAACCAATGGTATTTCCATTTCGTTTTCTCTTGTCCCAAGACTACCACAACAAATGGAAAATCTGAACGAAAGATACGCACCATCAACAACATGATCTACTTTCTTTTCTAAGCTCCGATTTTCTAAGCTCAAAGTTGTGTAAATAGTAACCGACTCAAGCATCAGCGATCCATCTAGAACGAAACAAAAGATGATAGAATTCTTAAACCAGTGACCAAAGTAAGACCTTGCCACCTACATTTTGGGTTTGAATCTCCTCACTTGGCCGCCTACCTCTTGAACATCTTACCCACCACCGCCACAACAATGAAATACCTCACACTTCGCCTTTTTAAAACAACAACCGAACTATGCGACTTCGGTTTTTGGTTGCCTTTTGCTATTCTCCTCATCATCACACAAATCACAAACTTGAACCACGGGCACACCCGCATTTTTACTGGGATATCCGACAAATCTACCGCGATATCGATGCCTAGCCCTAAACAACGAACAAAATTCATCTTATCCATCATGGTAACATTTATGAGACAGTTTTCCCATATGGATCTATGACTCTCATGACTCACCCTCGTACACATTTTTGGACACTTCGCCCAACATCATACATCAACACATCATATCCAAACTCACTTCTGCATCACCACTTCCCACCACCACTATAACATCTACTGCGTGCTCCCACCCATCCACCATACGAAGCCCACTCCCAGACGGCTCACCAACACATGAAGTCTAGCCCACTTCCCCACTCACCAAAAACGTCAGCGCCACATCAAACGCAACCACTGAAACAACTATTCATTACACACAACCACAAATAATCCAACCTCGACTCACCCTATGGTACACTCGCTTTCATTTCCGGTCGTAACTAAATCGTCCCACTCAACATTTTAACTTACAGACGTGTCCCCATATCACAATATTCCTAAGTCCTATCCAATTGCTTTTCGCGTGACCCAAATAGGTATCGTGGCTATGCTAGATGAATCATACTGCTTTAATTAACAATAATACTTGGATTCCTGTGCCTCAGGTCCGCCACCGGAACGGAACAATGTTCGTTTTATGTGGCTTTTATTCGGCATAAGTATAAACGCTGATGTTACCCGCTCATTCGTACAGAGTGCCCGTCATGTTGAAATGGTAGCACACAACTTGCAGTATTGAATGGGATGAGACATTTATGGTCCTCGGTTGTCAAACGGCTACTATTCGAAACAGTACTCATCTACCATTTCTAGACATTGGCCCGGTAGGTTCATCACCAGGCTTGATGTCCAAGAAAGCCTTTTTAAGGAATCGCATATCAGGAGACTGTATAACAAGCACCAACCACCTGGTTTCCCAGGATCCGCACATCCAGATCATGTTTGCCTCTCCAGAGATCTATTACGGGCTTAAAAAGGCCCCCCGCCTGGTTACAGAGTTTGCGGTTTATGCTACTCGGTTGGGGTTCATCATAGTCGTTGAACTCTAACTTCTCCATCTACAGACAGGGGCAGACACTGCTATACTTTGCTTTATATGATTGAATGATATTGTTTTGACTGCATCTTCGTCTGATCGTTACAGGCAGATTAATCACTTTTCTTTATACAGAGTTCTCCAAGACTGATTTGGCTCACTTAAATATTTCTTGGTCTTATTCTATGACTCTAATGCTTCGGAGATGTTTCTATCTCACAAAAAAGTTTATGGCACAGAGTCTTGATTCGGCTGGTATGCTTAATTGTAAACCGTGTCGTTACAACTGTTGACACGGACTAGCTCCAAACTTTCTGTCAGATGGTGCTCCTATTTCTAACTCTACAATTTAATCGCAGCCAACGGGGCCTTACAGTATCTCACTTTTACGGGGCCTGACATTTCATATGCTGTTCAGCAGGTCTGTCTCTTTATGCATGACCCCCGAGAGCCTCATCTCTCTGCTCTCAAGAGGATCTTACGGTATGTGCGTGGCACCTTGTCCTATGGATTACAGGCTTTATTCCTCTAAAGCTACGCAATCTTTAGTGGCTTACCAGAATGCGGATTGGCGGGTTTCCCACTACTCGTCGATCAACCCCTCTGGTTATTGAGTTTTTCTTGGCAACAAATCTTACTCTCCTGGTCATCGAAGCGCCAATTTACTCTCTCCATTCGAATTCTTAGTGTTGAGGCTGAGTATCGGGTGTTGCCCAATGCGGTTGCTGAAACTTGCTGGTTACGTAATCTATTACGTGAACTTCATACACCTCTAGCCACTGCTACACTGTGAGTGTCGTCTATCTCTCTTCTAATCCCGTGCAACATCAACGCACGAAGCATACATACGAGATTGAACATTCACTGGTTCGGGAATCTTGTTGCTACCGGTGCTATACGGGTTCTACACGTCCCGTCACGTTATCAGTATGCGGATATCTTCACCAAAGGTTTACCTACTAGTTTATTTGATGAGTTTCGTACCAGTTTGAGCCTCTGGTGTGTCCTCACCGCCTCCAACTGCGGGGGAGTGTAAGTCCAGTAATTTATGATTATCACAGTAATTTATTAGAGTACCAAGTATATTATCAAGTCATTTATGTTAGTCAAATCATTTAAATATGGATCTAGAATACTTCATATAGCTCCTATAATATTGTATAGATTAGGTTGTATGAAAATGGCAAGAAGACGACAAATTATATCTCTAATGTAACACCCATCAACAATCAGGTGACAAAGCATAGCGCGGAAAATGGTAAGTTGGGGTGCTACTTACAGGGCACAAAACACAAGTCACGAAACGACCATAAAAAATGGACGTTTTGAATAAAATCATATCTATTTAATAAAATTATCAGAGTTGCAACATTTTATTTTATAACGTATTAGAAAACATTGTCAAAACGTTTTGTCAAATAGTAATCAAGGATATTAAGCCTTTTCAAAAATATATATAATCTCGCAGGCAAGACTCAATGTCTCCCAATGCTCCACTAGCAGAATAGTAACCTGAAAATACATGCTAAAACGTACACAATAATGTTTGGTGAATTACAATAGAGGTTTTAAGTAAAAAGCAATATTTGAAATAATTTAAGAAATATTTCAGAATAAAAGTAGCGTTACAGACATTTAAGGGTTATTTCCTTCCGAAATCCATCCAAAATCCAAGTAGTGATTCATTAAATCAGGAAGTATTTAAAAGTGGACCACAAGATCGAAGTAATGGTGGACTAAGTACATATTCCGAAGTCCAAAACAAGTAATGTAGACAAGAGAAACACATTCATCAAGTCAAAGTATATATAATTGTCACTAAGCTCATGACAACCGCAACTTAACGTACTTCAATCAATAGTTTGAATGCCCGTAAAAGTTGGAAGTTCTGCCAAACATCCTGGAAAGTAATATCTCAAATGTTAAATGCACCTGATCAAACTAGTGACCCAAGGAAAGGTGGGGATTGTCAATCCCGATAGATCTATCCACAACACTCGCGCTCACGACACTAGCAACTGACGGTTCATGATAAACAGGGGACTTAAGTGGCAGAGAAGGTACTTAGGCAATAATGTAATCAGGAAATAGCATACAGTTTAAAAACACTTGTGTCCGTAGTAAAACAATCATGTCTAAAATTCACGGTTTCAAATATAGGTATTCACTCGATCTCAATCATGTAGCAACAAACGAGTTTAGTAAAAAATAGTATGTAACACATTATGTAAGAAAATCAATAGGTTTATGTAGTAAAACGAGCACATATTCTCACCCCGAAAACAGTTTAAGAAAACCATTAAAAGAGAAAATGTGGGGCTATGAACTCACAAAGTATTGAAAGGTAATTGTATTGTAGTAAAATATACAAGTTTGTAAACGAGCATGTATTCCCCTCGCGGGTTTATAAAACATTGAAAAGATTGAAATGCGAGACTATGAACTCACCTCGAGTGAATGGAAATCAACAAGTATTCACAATAGAAAAATGCGTCACGAAGGAATCCGAAGGCAACCTAATCCAATATAGGTCTATAAAGAACCGAGTACTTGAATATAATTTTATTAGTTGTTACATCGTACTATCATCGGGCTATCAAAATCTAAGAGTCATACATGACGTTTCGGGAGTTAGGGAAACTTTAAATCGTAAATCCAACAACTCGTCCGAACCGCCATCCCCGAAGAGGGCCTCATTATTAAAACTAAACTCCCTATAATATATTACTTTGATACCACATATATTCTAATATATTTCAATCACCAACTAATGTTTTGGTAAAATTATGATAATAAGTTAAAACGTATAAAAATTACCGTTTAGTAAAACTAGCATAACTTTTTGCGTTTTAAAAGCCCGATTTTTGACGTTTCATATGCCCATCTCTTCGATTAAGGATGAGTTTAGTCATAATTTGACATTTTCGATATTTTGACCCTCTGGTGAACAGTAACTTTTACTGTTCACATCAGACGTGACTTTTATAAAAATCGTATTTGTCGTCGTAAAACCCGTAAATGTCGTATTTTATTCGTTAAGCTCCGTTTTTAACGATTCATTCGAGGTACGTTCCGGTAGTTGACAGTTCCTATACCTTTTAGGAGGTTACTAAATTAAAACTTTCTTTCTGTCATGAATAGGTAACTTTTATAAAAATAGTATTTATAAAAGATTTTAATTGTCGTAAACTCGCGAAATTCATAACTAATATCGTTATTAATTGAAAACAATTACTATTCTTATCATTTGAAATCCCAAAATATTATTAGTTTGTTAAACTAAAATCAACACTGCTGTTTGAATATAAATTTATAAAAAGTATTTTATGCACTACCGTTTAATAACGTATAACTCGTTTTAACGTAACTGTTTCGTTATTAATACCGTTTAAAACAAGTTTCTTACCTTTTTCCGGAATCTGTCGTGATTTGTATTATCTTATAAAAACAATAAAATTCTCTATTTGGAATTCGAAAAACCAACTGACCCAATATGATTCTTTTATATCTCTTTTATTTATATAGTAGTATGTTATAATTATTTTTCAACCTCACAATTTACCACAAGTCTTTTATAACTATATATATATTATATGTTATACATATAATAATGTCCATAAGTTTCATATTTGTCCAAGACCATCATCAAGATCACAAGTTATTAACTTTACATAGAATCATAAACTTTCTTACTTAACTTTTAATTACAAGTTTACATATGAACTTTTTATACTTAAACCGAGATTGTACAAGACTTATATGTTCTTTATTTCATGATATTACCAACATCATAACATGTGAGAAAGCGGGGTTGAACAAAATTACAATCACAGAAAAATTATATTTTTCATTTCAAAAAGTAATTCCTAGGTGGTGATTTCACTATATAGCACATTAATACATAAAAACTCCGTAAAATGAAAGCATAAAGTTTAAAATAGACTACGATGTATGATGATTGAGAGAAACAAATGCTAAAACCCCCGTGTTTTAGCCTTAAACCCAATCTTTGCACTTAAAAACCCTAGTTTCTCAGAAAACCTAATCTTGCTTTTCTTGATTAATACTTGAAAAAGGTTAGCCAATGCTTGGGATCACCTTAGAATATCTTAGAATGGATGTGTATAGGAGTGTATGGGTTGTAGAAAAAATGCTATGGATTTGGTTGTGTGCTTGCTTGATGCCGTAGCATATAGAGAGGAAAAAGGGAGTATAGTTGATTTTTTCTATTAAGTATTTTTGCTTGTATGTTTTCTCTTACTAGTAGATATATGTATATATGGATATAGGATTGGTCAAGGAGACATGGAAAGGTCCTAGGGATTCTAGGGCTCATGGGTCTTCGGTCAAATAGACAAGGTATGGGTAGGCTTTAATGAAGGCATGGGCTAGGTATAATGAAAGAGATGTACATTTGACCAAACTTGGAAATTTTCTTATTTCTTTGAATCTCTTGGCATAATTTCGGCATAAGTGAGATATATATGATATATTTTTGTAACTTTTATGTATTGGGTATAAAAGTGGGTATTTGTTGAGCGTAGAAAAGTTTTTGTTGGTTCCGGAGTGCCTAAAACGAATTTATCGCGAAATCGTATACACTTTACGTAACCAACAAAAATAAAAATGATAAAAGTTATTATTACTATTTTGAAAAAACATAAATTGATGGCTTGACATAAACTTTAATTTGTATTGAGTGTCCGTTACGATGGTTGTTGATTTTAGTGCAACAGCGATTTAACTTAACACTTACAAATAAAAAGGCGAAACGCGTACAAGAGAAAAGAAAAAAAAATAAATATGAAAAATGACAAAATGAATGAAGTCATAAAAATACCTGAAAATACGGAATGTTAACAGTCTCCTCCGGTTAAAGAAGCATTGTCCCAAAGCTCAAGTTGCGGGCAACTGTGAGGAAGTTACGGGTTCGGAGAAAAAGATGCGGATATTTCAACGGAATAAAGTTGATGAAGATGTAGATAATTATTATTATTATTACTCTTATTTATTTTTATATTTTTTTTTATAGAACAGTGCCCCCACGTTCGGTGGAACAGTAAACCCAACGGTTTTTACTTTTCCTCTTTATATACAAAATTTCCCCTCCATATTTTCCATACAACACTTAATCCTTTCACTAACATTTTTCTCTTATCCAACCTCAAAAATGTTTGGCACATCATCACGATCTTAGCGATGGCGACCGGCTGATAGCACCGGCATTTTAGCTTGCCTACTTCCCATAAACGAAGAAGGATTTTCATATTTGGCAATGTTCTAGCCGGTTCTCGTGCCTGTCATTATCCTTGCTATTGGCTTGGATATTAAGCTTGAAGGGACAAGATACATTGTTATGGAGGGTCGAAATAAAACTTTGTATTTCTTTTTAATGTTCTTATGTAATCTTATTTCTAAGATAATAAATGGAAAAGTTGTGGCAATAAATCTTTTGTTATTTTTTTATTAGCCTTTTCGAAAAATTTCGTTACCAGACGCTTGGTATTTCGTATGCATTTCCCTTCAAAATTGATTTAGACTTGGGTGTTTTCAAGATTTGGTATTTGTGTAAATATTTAATGTTAGCGTACCAGTGCCTCGCTCCTAGTGGGGCTTATTTTGTTCCCTTCAGCTTAAAGCGTTAGTTAACCATGACTCCTCTCTCTAGGTGACGGAATTTCATACCTAAGAAGGCCTTTATCATACTAATTTCTATGGCATTGTGTCAATGTTTGAATAGGTGATTAGTAATTTCCCTAATGGCGAAGCAAATTTGATTCGCGAATCGTCCCTAAGGCGTTTCTTGCGATTTTCTTGGCTTCGTGGCTTTAGGATTTGTATAAGAATAGACGTCGGCTTTAAAATAACTGGTGTGAGTACAGGTCTGCTTATTGTTATGTTACTAATGCAATTTCCTAAAGTAAACCGTCTTATGAATACGTACACAAAACTTATTTAATTAAAAGGTGTTTCTTGAAAAAGAAGATTTAAGATGACTACGCTCAGCATGGCATGGTTCTTCCTGAATTAATACATAAGGTGAATTCAAGTATGTAAAAAATTGAGGACTAACTGCAATGCACATTATGGTCAAACTAGTGTTTATGTTTTCATGAGATTTGAGAAGAGTGACTTGTATAACTAAAATCAAAGATTTTAAAGTAACATATGCGAAATAAAAAAGCCTCATGGCATAAATGAATGATGGTAATCGTGTAAGGAAACAAAATAGCTCATATATTATAATGGTATTCTCCATAAAATACAATATTGGGTGCTCAGAGGAGAGCAAATGAGAAATCAGGAAGTACACGAAAATTAGAATGATCAATATTTATACAACGGACCGATATAAGGTAAATAGTAGGACGTCATAAGATAGACGTAAGAGAGCAAAATTATAACCAAGTGTTAAATAATCATATCATTCATGAATTTGGGCAATATGGATCAAAAGGAGCATACTCAAGTTACCTTGGAGCAAGCGCGTACGGATATCAGATAAAACAAGGGAAAGACTCCTATCTTTTGAAAAAACAGGTTCATAGTCTAGGTTTTGGAAAACGACCTAGTCTCTATGATTCAGCTCTGATACCAATCTAGTAAAACCCACAAAAAACAGTACAACGCAGGCGGAATGGTAAGTGTGGGGTGCTACTTCAGGGCACAAAACACAAGTCACGGAAAACGACCTTAAAATGGACGTTTTGAATAAAATCATATTCTATTTAATAAAATATCAGAGTTGCAACAGGTTTCATTTATAACGTATTAGAAAACATTGTCAAAACGTTTGTCAAATAGTACTCAAGTTATTAAGCCTTCAAAAATATATATATCCCGCGACTCGAAGCTCCCAATGCTCCACTAGCAAAATAGTAACCTGAGAAAATACATGCAAAACGTCAACAATAATGTTGGTGAGATTCCAAGGTTAAGTAAAAAGCAATATTGAAATAATTTAGAGAAATATTCACGAGAAAAAGTAGCGTTACAACATTTAAAAAAATGTTATTCCGAAATCCATCCAAAATCCAAGTAGTGATTCATTAAATCAGGAAGTATTTAAAAGTGGACCACAAGATCGAAGTAATGGTGGACTAAGTACATATTCCGAAGTCCAAAACAAGTAATGTAGACAAAGAGAAACCACATTCTTCAAAGTCCTAATTAATATTAATTGAACTAAGCTCATGACACGAAACCTAACGTACTTCAATCAATAATTGCGAAATGCCCCGTCAAAAGTAGGATGTTCAGCTGCAAACATCCTGGAAAAGTAATATCTCAAATGTTAAATGCACCTGATCACTCATGACCCAAGGGATAAGGTGGGGATTGTCAATCCGATAAGATCTATCCAACAACACCGCGCTCACCTAGACACTAGCCAACTGACGGTTTCATGATCTAAAAGGGACTTAAAGTGGCAAGAAATTTACTTAGTGCCAAATAATTAATCAGGAAATCAGCATACAGTTTTGAAAAACCACTAGTGTCCGTATTAAAACAATCATGTCTAAAATTCATGAGTTGTTCAAATATAGGTATTCCGATCTCAAATCAATGTAGCAAAACAAATCGGCTTTATAATAATTATCATGTAAGCACTTAATGTATAGAAATCAATAGGTTTATGTAGTAAACAAGCACATTTCTCACCCCCCGAAAAACAGTTTAAAGAAAACCATTAAAAGAGAAAATGTGGGGCTCTAACCTCACGAAGTATTGAAAAGGTAATGATACTGTAGTAAAATATACAAGTTTTTTGTAAACGAGCAAGATTCCCTCGCAGGTTTTAATAAAACATTGAAAAATTGAATGCGATACTATGAACTCGAACCCCCGAGGTGAAGGAAATCAACAAGTATTTCACAAAGAAAAATGCTCACGAGGTATCCGAAGGCAACCTAATCCATATAGGTCGTAAAGTACCATGTGATTACTTTGAATATAATCTTATAGTTGTTACATCGTACTATCGTTCGGGCTATCATAATCTAAGAGGTCATGACATGACGTTCGAGGAGTTAGGACACTTTAAATCGTAAATCCAACAACTCGTCGAAACGCCATCCGAAGAGGCCTCATTATGAAACTCCCTAGTAATATAGTACTTTGATAACCACATATAATTCTATATAGTTCAATCACCAACTAATGGTTTTGGTAAAATTATGGTTAATAAGTTAAAACGTTTATAATTACCGTTTTAGTAAAACTAGCATAACTTTTGCGTTTTAAGCCCGATTTTGACGTTTCTTATGCTCCCACCTTTCTATTAGATGAGTTATCATAATTCAAACATTTTCGATATTTTGACTCTCTGGTGAACAGTAACTTTTACTGTTCACAATCAGACGTGACTTTTATTTAAATCGTATCTGTCGTCGTAAAACCCGTAAATGTCGTATTTTATTCGATATAGAGCTTGCCATATTTAATAACAGATTCTTATCGAGGACGTTTCTCAAGTATTTGAAAGTTCTATACTTTTTAGGAGGATTAAAAAATAACATTCACTGTCCATGAATAGTAACTTTATAAAAATAGTTTTTATAAAAGTTTTTAAATTGTCTAAACTCGCGAAATTCATAACTCAAATCGTTAATAATTGAAAAATTACGATTCTTATCATTTTGAAATCCCAAAAATATGTATTATTTGTTAAAAATATCAAACTTGCTGTTTGATATAAATTTTATAAAAATTATTTTATACACTCCGTTTAATTAACGTATAACTCGTTTTTAACGTAACTTTTTCGTTATTAATCCGTTTAACAAGTTTCTTACCTTTTCGGAATCGTCGTGATTTGTATTATCTTATAAAAACATAAAATTCTCTATTTGGAATTCGAAAACCTACTGACCCTATATGATCTTTTATATAATTTATTTATATAATATGTTTTATATACTTTTCAACCTCACAATTTACCACAAGTCTTTTATAACTATATATATTATATGTTATACATATAATAATGTCCATAAATTTCATATCTTTGTCCAAGATCATCAAGATCACAACTTATTAACTTTACATAGAATCATAAACTTTCTTACTTAACTTTTAATTACAAGTTTACATATGAACTTTTTATACTTAAACCGAGATTGTACAAGACTTATATGTTCTTTATTTCATGATATTACCAACATCATAACATGTGAGAAAGTGCACAAAATTATAATCACAAGAAAAATTATATTTTTCATGTTCAAAAGTAATCCTAGTGTGATTTCACTATATAGCACCATATATAACATAAAAACTCGTAAAATGAAGCATAAAGGTTTTAAAAATAGAACCTTATTATGTATATGATGATGAGAAACAAATGCTAAACCCGTGTTTAGCCTTAAAACCCAATCTTGCACTTAAGAAACCCTAGTTTTCTCAAGAAAACCCTAATCTTGCTTTTCTTGATTAATACTTGAAAAAGGTTAGCCAATGCTTGGGATCACCTTAGAATATCTTAGAATGGATGTGTATAGGAGTGTATGGGTTGTAGAAAAAAAAATGCTATGGATTTGGTTGTGTGCTTGCTTGATGCCGTAGCAAATATAGAGAAAAGGGGAGTAAAGTTTGATTTTTCTAGTTAAGTAATATGCTGTATGTTTCGTCCTTACTAGTAGATACATGTATATATGAATATAGGATTGGTCAAGAACATGGTCAAGGTCCTAGGGATGTCTAGTCATGGTCTTGTCCAAATAGACAAGGTATGGGTTAGCTTTTTAAAATGAAGGCATGGGCTAGGTATAATGAAAGAGATGTATACTTGACCAAACTTGGAAATTTTCTTATTTCTTTGAATCTCTTGGCATAATTTCGGCATAAGAGTGATATAAGTGAGATATTTTTGTAACTTTTATGTATTGGGTATAAAAGTGGGTATTTGTTGAAGCGTAGAAAGTTTTCTTGTGGTTTCCGGAGTGCCTAAACGAAATTTTATCGCGAAACGTTATACACTTTTACTAACAACAAAAATAAAAAATAAAAGTTAATTATGTTGGTTTACGTAAAGTGTATACGTTTCGCGATAAATTGCGTTTAGGCACTCCCGGAACCACAAAAACTTTTCTACGCTTCAACAAATACCCACTTTTATACCCAATACATAAAAGTTACAAAAATATCTCACTTATATCACTCTTATGCCGAAATTATGCCAAGAGATTCAAAGAAATAAGAAAATTTCCAAGTTTGGTCAAGTATACATCTCTTTCATTATACCTAGCCCCATGCTTCCATTAAAAGCCTAACCCATACCTTGTTCTAATTGCACCAAGACCATGACCTAGACCATCCCTAGGACCATACCATGTCTCCTTGACCAATCCTATATCAATAATATACAAGTAGTCTACTAGTAAGAGAAAATACAAGCAAAATACTAACTAGAAAAATCAACTATACTCCCTTTTCTCTCATATGCTAACGCATCAAGCAAGCACACAAACCACATCCAAAGCATTTTTTTCTACAACCCTACCACTCCTATACACATCCATTCTAGATATTCTAAGGATTCCCAAGCTTGCTAACCCTTTTCAATATTAACGTCAAGAAAAGCAGATTAGGGTTTTCTTGAGAAAACTTGGGTTTCTAAGTGCAAGATGGGTTTTAAAGGCTAAACACGTGTTAAGCATTGGTTTCTCATCATCATCATAACTCTCAAAGGTCGAATTTTTAACCTTAAAGCCTTCTCATTACGAGTTTATGTATATAATGTGCTATATAGTGAAATCACCAACTAGGATTACTTTTGAACATGAAAAATATAATTTTTACTTGTGATTATAATTTTGTTCACTTTCTCAATGTTATGCTGTTTGGAAATATCCTGAAATAAAGAACATAAGAAGACTTTACGAATCTCTGTTTTAAGTATAAAAAATTCATATGTAAACTGTAATTAAAAGTTAAGTAAGAAAGATTTATGATTCTAAGTAAAGGTTAATAACTTGGGATCTGATGAATCTTTGACAAATATGAACTTATGGATCATTATTATATGTATAAACATAAAATATATATAGTTATAAAAGACTTGTGGTAAATGTGAGGTTGAAAATATATAAACATATTATATAAATAAATTAATATAAAAGATCATAATAGGTCCATTAGTTTTCGAATTCCAAATAAAAATTTCTGTTTTATATAAATACAAATCACGACGATTCCGAAAGGTAAAAACTGTTAAACGATTTAATAACGAAAAAGTTACGTTAAAGACGAGTTATACGTTAAATAAACGGAGTGCATAAAATAATTTTTATAAAATTATATCAAACCGCAATTTGATATTTTTAACAAAATATACAATATTTTTGGATATTCCAAATGATAAGAACGAATATTTTATCAATCATAACAAATGAGTATGAATTACGCAGAGTTTACGACAATAAAACTTATAAAACTATTTTTAATAAAAGTTACAATTCATGACAGAAAGTTTATTATTGTAAACCTCCTAAAAGTATATTGAACGTTTCAAAATCGAAACGTCCTCGAAAGAACCGTTAAAAACGGAGCTATAACAGAATAAAATACGACATTTACGGGTTTACGACGACGAATACGATTTAAAAAAAAGTCCACGTCTGAGTGAACAGTATAAGTTACTGTTCACCAGAGGGTCCCAAAATATCGAAAAGTTAAATTATGATAACACATCTAATACGAAAAGGTAGCATAAAAACGTCAAAATCGGCTTCAAACGCAAAAGTTATGCTAGTTTACTAAAACGTATTATAAACGTTTTACATATTAACCATAATTTTACAAAACCATAGTTTGGTGATGAAACTATATAGAATTATATGCGGTTTTAACAACAGTACTATATTACTATGGGTTTCATAATGAGGCTCTTCGGATGGGCGTTTCGACGATAGTTGAATTTACATTTAAAGTGTCCCCCTAACTCCTCGAACGTCATGTTCATGACCTCTTAGATTATGATAGCCACGAACGATAGGTACGATGTAACAACTATAAGATTATATTCATCATCTCGGTACTTTATACGACCTATATTGGATTATGTTGCCTTCGGATTCCTTCGTGACGCATTTTCTTTGTGAATACTTGTTGATTTCCATCACTCGAGTGATCATAGTCTCGCATTTCAATCTTTTCAATGTTTTATAAAACCTGCAGGAACACAAGCTCTTTTACAAACTTGTATATTTTACTACAGTATAATTACCCTTTCATACTTTGAGTTCATAGCCCCACAATTCTCTTTTATGTTTCTAAAACAGTTTTCGGGTGAGAATATGTGCTCGTTTTTACCTACATAAACCTATTGATTTCTATACATAAGTGGTTACATGAACTATTTTACTAAGCTCGATTTGTTTGCTACATGATTTGAGATCGGTGAATAACTATATTTTGAAAACCAATGTTTTTAGACATTATATGTTTTACTACGGACACAGTGTTTTAATCAAACTGTATGCCTATTTCCCTGATTACATTATTGCCTAAGTACATTCCTGCCACTAAGTCCCCTTTTAATCATGAACCGTCCATTGCTAGTGTCGTGAGCGCGAGTGTAGTGGATAGATCTAACGGATTGACATCCCCACCTTTTCCTTGGGACAATAAGTTTTAGTATCAGGAGCATTTAACATTTAATATTACTTTCCAGGATGTTTGGCAGAACATCCTACTTTTACGGGGCATTCCAATCTATTGATTGAAGTACGTTAAGAGTTTTCGTGTCATGACTTAGTGCAATAAAAATAATACTTAGACTTGATGAATGTCTTTTTCCTTGTTCTACATTACTGTTTTGGACTTCGAATATGTATCTTAGTCCACCATTACTTCGATCATGTGGGTCCACTATTCAGCAATACTTTCTGATTTAATGAATCACTACTTGGATTTTGGATGGATTTCGGAAATAACACTTTTAAATGTTGTAACGCTACTTTTCTTCTGAAATATTTCTTAAATTATTTCAATACTGCTTTTTACTTAAACCTATGAATTCACCAACATTATTGTTGACGTTTTAGCATTATTTTCAGGTACAATTCTGCAACATAATACTAACAAATCATCAACGTCAACTTCATTTCTTTGTAACCTTTATGAAACTTAAATTTCTTACTTTCCTTCACCTTTCTGGCAAGCATTAAAGAATATACTTCCATAATAAGAGTAAAGAGATAAGGAGATACTGGGTCCCCTTGTCTAAGACCCCTACCACTTTTGAAATACCTATACCTCTCTCCATTAATGCCAATGGTAAAGGCTACTGATGATACACATGTCATAATCCAACTTACCATTCTGCTATGAAAACCAAAATTTCAAGAGTAGCTTGCAGAAAGTTCCAATCCACTATATCATATGCCTTAGCAATGTCTATTTTGAGAGAGCATCTGCCAGGGCCATTCTTTCAATTGTAGCCTTTAAGAAGTTCTTGAGTGATCATCAAATTGTCTTGAATTACCTTTCCTGGAACAAAAGCACTCTGATTGACATTTATTAACTTGTCCAAACCCCCTTTGATTCTATTGGTGATTATTTTTCTTATGCACTTGTACAAAACATTGCAGCAAGCAATGGGTCTGAAATTAGACACCTTGTTTGGCTGTGGAATTTTAGGTATCAAAGTTATTAGGGTAGCATTAATTTCTCCTAATAGTTTGCCTGAAATAAAGAACTCTTTGACAGCCTGACATATCTCCTTCCTAATAATAGCCCATGATTTCTTGAAAAATGCAAAGGTAAAACCATCAGTGCATGGGGCTTTATTCTCACCAATATTAAACATTGCCTCTTTTATATCCTTATCAGATACATCCACCACCATCTTATTAGCTTCATCATTAGATAGTTTGGTAGTGAATAGGTTTTGAGTATTCATATCAGCTCCTCTTTCATTAGGCCAATGAACTTTTTAAAATGGTTAACAAATTGTTCAGCCACCAAATTTCCTTCAAACCTTTCACCATCTTTATTACAAATGCTCATAATTCTGTTTATGTTCCTCTTGCTTGCAAACACCTTATGAAAAAACTTAGAATTCCTGTCCCCATTACTTATCCACTCTACTTTGGCTTTTTAGAATAAGAATTTTTCTTCATCATATAAAGCACCTACATACTCAGCCAAACACTCAGCTTCAAAAGTTTTAAGCCTTTCATTATGAGGATTTGCAGTCATATCTCTCTGAGAAGCCTTTAATTTCTCCCTGTATACTTCCACTTTCTCTGTTAAATTTCCATTCTTCCAGTTTAGCTTCCTCATAGGCTGTTTAATAGCTTTTAACTTCTTTACCACTCTGTACTTATTATATCCCCTAATATCTTGGTTCCATTCTATCTCTACTGTGGGAAGGAAATCTTCTTTGTCCGCAATATAGTTAGTGAACCTGAAAGATTTTCTTTTCTTTATGAGGCTTCTAGGAATAATCAGAAGAGCAACATTATGATCGGAGGTTATGAAAGGTAAGAAATGCCCATATGCTTCAGTAAAAGTACTCATGAAAATTCCGTTCACCATGATTTTGTCCAACGTTTTCATAATACTTGTCTCAGACTTGGAAGGAGACTTGATCCATGTATAAAATAAACCTATACTATTAATATCCTCCATTTTAATGTCATTAGCACAGTCAATCTGATCTTGCATATCATTAGTTAATTAGGATCCACCAGCAGAATGTTCATCACTCTTCATAGTCACATTAAAATCCCCAAGCATTATCCATGGTTTGTGAGATACCACATTTGCAGCAGATCTTAATTCATTCCATAATCTTCTTCTTTTAATTCCACAACTTGCAGCATATACAAAACTACAATAACATTTTATCTTTTTTTCCACAGTTTTAATGAGACAGAACATAGTTTGTTTAGACATGTGTAAGACCATTATGTCTACTATATTACTTTCCCACCCAATCAAAATTCTACAACTATTCTGGCTATAACTAGAATTTGATACCCAATTCCACCCACCAAAACATCTAGTACTAACCTCAGCTATTTTTCCAGGTTTTAGATGGGTTTCTATAACAACACATACATTTATTCCCTCTTCTTTTATCAACTTAGATACTTATTTTTGTTTTTTCAACTGGTTCATACTCCTAATATTCCAGCTAGCTATTTTAAAATCCATACTTAACATAGAAAGAGAGAGTGATACCAGACAGTTGTCAATGCAGAATAGTAGTCTCCATCCCACTAATTTCATTAGCAGAACACATTCTAGCACTCATATTATGTCCTTTCATTACATCTTCAATATCCTCCTGTTGGCTCTCTTTCTCCTTCATTCTGTCCTCTTCCCATTTTAGCTTGAAATATGATATCATGTCTTTAGACCGGTTTTGAGCTTCAACACATATTGGCTGCATTTTCTTATTTAGGTATTGATCAACAAGCATCCTATCTTTAAGTGATTTTAATTTTGTTCTTTTATCCATCTCTTCTCCCTCTAAAACAACATACTTGTTGTTAGATTTTAGTATTGGTGATAAAATATCATCTTGAAATGTTTTGCTCCTACTTCCCTTTGCCTCCTTAGACTGTGCATCATTACTTTTATCAGTGTTATCCTTCTGCTGATCATTTTGAACTTCTTTCACTACCTCTTTTCTCTTGTACACTCCATTAATATTCCTTCCTTTGTTCTTAAAATACCTTAATTCCCCCTTCTTTTGATTATAAATTGCATTCTTATTATTCTTCCAGTTCTCATTTTTCCTATATCTTACTTCTATAAATCCCTCATCTTCCTTATTACTTCCATTGTTCTCATTCTTGACAGGCTTATCATTAGCTTCCTTATTATTGCTTTTGTTTACTTTTTTGCACTTATTGATGTTATGACCAAACACCATACAATGTGATCCATTCTATAAACCCCTACCACTTTGGCATGCCTGGGCTGTTATGTTATCCATTCTTAGTGGTTTCCTAAGACTGCTGGCTAAATCACTTATTCCATTATTAGTCCATGCCTCAAGAGGTATGTTCTTTATTTTGGCCCAAAGTGGTATTTTAGTTTCCTCCTTTTTTTCTAATCCTATTGTAGGATCCCATTTTTTCACAAATAGAGGCTTATGATTGACAATCCATGGACCTTGTTCAATCACTTTTTCCATACCATCCTCAGTTTTAAATTTGAAAAAGCATCAACCATTAACATCAACCTGTACATCAATGAACCCATACTTACTCCACATTCTCCTGACATGGTACCTCAGAGCATTCTCAGCCATATAACATCCTACAAACTGGCCATACACAGTTAGCTCCTATTTCTTACTTCCCTTAGACACTAAGGGTGTGTTTGTTTCATTAAGATGTTTTGGGTCTGAATCTGACTACCGCATCTTACTAGTAAGAGGTGGTTATAAAGTCTGAATCTCAATGAAATAATGTTGTTTGTTTTTTATAATTGTCTGAATGATTTTAATTGTTCGTTTTTGTAATATATATATTTATATTAAACCATTATAATACGATAAAAGGCGAAGCTAGAAAAAGATCTTAGCCGATTTAATTTTTCTCTTAAAATTAAAAAGATCGAACACGAGAATTTTTCAACGGGTTAATCAAGACAATATTTTTGCTTAAATATCGCTGTGGATTTACAAAACACGTAACGTGGAGGTCACGCCTCACGCCTTAATGACGCCTTAACGCCGCAAAAGCGCGCCTTTTAGAACACTGAATAAAACATATAAAAAAGGTATACATATCAAATAAAAAAGGTATACACATCATAGTACTGTTTTGTAATTGGCGTACACAGTCAAAGGTTAAAAAATAGTTTATTTTTTAATATACATAGTACTAGTATGTGATTTTAAAAGTGTTTGTACTACAACCACAAAACCATTTGTATTCCCAATACATCTTCCTCATCTTTTCTTCTTCTCATATCTTCTTTCTCCAACATCATTTCCATTCGTCTGCAACCGATTCACCTTCTTATCTCTTCTTTCTATTTGATTATTCGTATAAGTTTTACGTCCTATTCATTTGATGCCTGATAAGAGGCATTAAGACATGACCACCACCTCTAACTCGGGTAAGAGCTTCGAGGTCTGCCCGTCTCTGACTCGCTGGAAAAAAACAAACACACGAAACGTCTGACCGTCTCTGACTTGGTAAGATCCAGAGGAGAGTCAGACGTTTTTGGTAAAAACAAACATCACCTAATTCTTCATCAAATATTAAAAACTCGCAACCATCATCATCAGTCACAGTAGGCCTAAAGTTTAAACTTGTATCCAGTGTCTGACTCTTATTTTGTACAGCTGCAACATAAGACTAAACCTTTATCCAGACCATCATGAGGTATAATGAGCTAATTCATATAGAGTTAAAAATCTCAGATATTTTGCATAAAATCCTTTTCTTTCAAAACAAAAGATAAAAGAAAATCATTTCATAAAAATATTGATCACTAATCCAAACCATTTAAAAAACCTACACCATGATTTACAACAAGAGATTGTTGAAATAAAAGAACACATATTGATCAATCAATCCATAGACTTAACAATAGATTTAGGTCTAGCCATGAAAAAGGGGGATATGAACATCCCGCAACGATAGCTAGAGTCATTAGCCATAAAAAAAGAACAAAACTATGTTTTTTAGAACGCCTTAAAAGCCTTAGGCAAAGGGTTGCTGCCGTACAAATATAATATGTTTGACATCTTGACGAATTGGGTACCGGTAGTTTATCATGCTGGTGGAATATTGTAAAGAATTATAGATGGATGCTTATGGAGTAATACATTTGTTACCCTCGTGGGAAAGTAGGTATAATGATCCAATCAGGTGCACATACCACACAACTTATGCCATTTATATGCATGTTCTATAATATTTGGTGAAATACTATTTATAAATAAGATGTTCATAGAGCCAATATGAATATATTGTGCAATTTCTATATTACTTGGTGAAGAATTATTTATAAATAAGATGTTCATAGAGCCAATATGCACACATTGTGCAATTTCTAACTTTTTACTTATGGCTAAAACGTTATAACTGCCACGAATGTGGTCTTAACTGGTGGAATATGGGTAAATTATCAGGTACTTCTATGGTGTATATCCTGAATTTAGAATATTGTGGTTTTTTTTGGGTAATTAAAAAGTTGGTGAGTACATTATTTGGAATGACTCGGGTTTTCATGTGAAAAAAAAAACATGAACAATAAGTTTTCTAATCCAAACATGCAAGTCATATAGAGTTGTTCTTCGAGATTCAGTTGGCAATAAGTTTTTATTCCCTATAGAATTACGATTTTTACGACCAAACTTTTGCACCTATTTTGGCTTAAATTCATAATTCGCCCAACTTGAAAGTGACATTCAATACTTGTGAAGATTTTCCAGCGAGTGACAGAAACCACTAAACTGAAAAAGTAACGAGAAAGTAGATGAAACCTCTAAACTAAGTACGGATTCCCAACTCAGTCTCTTTTTGCCATTCCGTTTTTTGACTAAAATGAAACCGCCACCGTGAAAGTAGATGATGATTGGTAGTTTTTGTGCAGGTGGCGATATGGGGTGATAGAGACGAAGGAAAGTACCTGTAGTGATATTTAGTGGGATGTCTTTAAAGAGACTGAGTTGGGAATCCATACTGAGTTGAGGGTTTAACGGTAATGGAAAGGTGGTGGGTCGCGTCAGTGATCCATCGGAGTTTAAGGTGATTGAATTGTGTAAATGTGTATTCGTTTATATTGATTGAGATGAATACAATAGGATACATATATAGTATGCATAATGGGCCTAACCTAGTTACATACAAATACAAAGAAGGCCATGGGCCGTATAGACTGTTAACAGCCCCCCGCAGTTGGAGCGGGAGATGAACGAACGCTCAAACTGGTACGAAACTCATCAAATAAACTAGTAGGTAAACCTTTGGTGAAGATATCCGCATACTGATAACGTGACGGGACGTGTAGAACCCGTATAGCACCGGTAGCAACAAGATCCCGAACAAAGTGAATGTCAATCTCGATATGCTTCGTGCGTTGATGTTGCACGGGATTAGAAGAGAGATAGACGGCACTCACATTGTCACAATAGACAAGTGTAGCAGTGGCTAGAGGTGTATGAAGTTCACGTAATAGATTACGTAACCAGCAAGTTTCAGCAACCGCATTGGCAACACCCCGATACTCAGCCTCAGCACTAGATCGAGAGAGAGTAAATTGGCGCTTCGATGACCAGGAGAGAAGATTGTTGCCAAGAAAAACACAATAACCAGAGGTTGATCGACGAGTAGTGGGACAACCCGCCCAATCCGCATCTGAGTAAGCCACTAAAGATGACGTCGTAGAGGAATAAAGCTGTAATCCATAGGACAAGGTGCCACGCACATACCGTAAGATCCTCTTGAGAGCAGAGAGATGAGGCTCTCGGGGGTCATGCATAAAGAGACAGACCTGCTGAACAGCATATGAAATGTCAGGCCGGGTAAAGGTGAGATACTGTAAGGCCCCAGCTAGGCTGCGATATAATGTAGAGTCAGAAATAGGAGCACCATCTGCAGAAAGTTTGGAGTCCGTGTCAACAGGTGTACGACACGGTTTACAATTAAGCATACCAGCCCGATCAAGAACCTCAGTCGCATACTTTTGTTGAGATAGAAACATCCCCGAAGCATTACGAGTCACAGAAATGCCCAAGAAATAATTAAGTGAGCCCAAATCAGTCATGGAGAACTCTGCATGAAGAGAAGTGATAATCTGCTGTAACAGATCAGAAGAAGATGCAGTCAAAACAATATCATCAACATATAAAAGCAAGTAAGCAGTGTCTGCCCCCTGTCTGTAGATGAAGAGTGAAGAGTCACAGCGACTATGATGAAACCCAACCCGAGCAGCATAAGCCGCAAATCTCTGAAACCAGGCCCGAGGGGCCTGTTTAAGCCCATAAAGAGATCTCTGGAGAAGGCAAACATGATCTGGATGCTGCGGATCCCGGAAACCAGGAGGTTGGTGCATGTATACAGTCTCTGATAACGATCCATGTAAAAAGGCATTCTTGACATCAAGCTGGTGAACCGGCCAATGTCTAGAAATGGCTAGACTGAGTACTGTCCGAATAGTAGCCGGTTTGACAACCGGACTAAATGTCTCATCCACATCAATACCTGCAAGTTGAGTGCTACCATTTGCAACAAGACGAGCCTTGTACCGACTGAGGGTACCATCAGCGTTATACTTATGCCGAAAAAGCCACATAGAACGAACAATGTTCGCGTCCGGTGGCCGAGGCACAAGAATCCAAGTATTATTTTTAATTAAAGCAGTATATTCATCAAGCATAGCACGATACCAATTTGGGTCACGAAAAGCAATTGGATAGGACTTAGGAATAGGTGATATGGTGGACACGTGTAAGTTAAAACGTTGAGTGGGACGATTAGTACCGACACGAAAGCGAGTGACCATGGGGTGAGTCGAGGTGGGATTATTGTGGTTGTGTGTAGGAATAGTTGTTTCAGTGGATGCGTTTGATGTGGGCTGGACGTTTGGTGAGTGGGGAAGTGGGCTAGACTCATGTGTTTGGTGAGCCGGTTGGAGTGGGCTTCGTGGTGGACTGGGTGGAGCAGCAGTAGATGTTATAGTGGTGGTGGGAAGTGGTGATGCAGAAGTGAGTTTGGATATGATGTGTTGATGTATGATGTTGGGCGAAGTGTCCAAAAATGTGTACGAGGGTGAGTCATGAGGAGTCATAGATCCATATGGGAAAACTGTCTCATCAAATGTTACATGACGGGATAAGATGATTTTGTTCGTGTTTAAGTCTAGGCATCGATATCCGCGGTGATTTGTCGGATATCCCAGAAAAATTGCGGGTGTAGCCCGTGGTTCAAGTTTGTGATTTGTGTGAAGATGAGGATAGCAAAGGCAACCAAAAACACGAAGATCCGCATAGTTCGGTGTTGTTTTAAAAAGGCGAGTGTGAGGTATTTCATTGTTGATGGCGGTGGAGGGTAAGATGTTCAAGAGGTAGGCGGCCATGTGAAGAGCTTCAACCCAAAATGTAGGTGGCAGGTGAGCTTGGAAAAGTAAAGTACGAATCATGTTGTTGATGGTGCGTATCATTCGTTCAGATTTTCCATTTTGTTGTGAAGTCTTGGGACAAGAGAAACGAATGGAAATACCATTGGTCACAAATAGTTGGTGAAGGGCAGTATTGTCAAACTCACCTCCATGATCACATTGCAAAGATTTAATGTCACAATTAAAATGGTTCTTAACATAAGCACGAAAGTGAATAAATTTGGACAACACATCCGACTTATGTCGTAAAGGGTACACCCATAAGTAATGTGAGAAATGATCAAGAAACAAGACATAATATTTAATACCCGAAACACTAGTAATAGGAGATGTCCATAAATCAGAATGGATAATATCAAAAGGAGCCTTAACAATAGTTTCTGAAAGTGAGAAAGGAAGCCTCACGTGTTTGCCAAGCTGACAAGCATGGCAAAGCACGGAAGACTGTGTCTTATTACATGAAATTAAATTATTAGAAACTAACAAACGTAGCACTTCACTTCCCGGATGACCAAGTCGTTGGTGCCACGTTTGTTGTCCAACCAGAAAAGCTTGAGGGTACGACGGAGACGTGACTGGATAAAGGTCACCCGTGCTGTCACATCTGAGGAGAATTTGACGAGTCCAGAAATCCTTCACAGAAAAACCAAACTCGTCAAATTTAATTGTACATTTATTTTCACGAACGAATTGACGTACAGAAATCAAGTTTTTGACAATATTGGGTAGGGAGTTGGTAGCGTGCTATGGCCCGTGTTGGTGACAGGAATAGATTTCCCGTCACCAACAAGAACAGATGGATATATGCGAGAATTAAAAATAGTACTAAGATTATTAACTGAAGAGTTAAGGTGAGATGACGCTACAGTATCCGTGTTCCAATTTGAGTTAGCCGGATCCTGTAAGGTCAAAGTATTAAAAGCATGTGGCAGCTGTGTCTCTTGACTAGTCGAACCCGATGAGGCAGATTGGTTTTGTATAGCAGCCGAGTAGAGGGCCCGCTGGTGGCCATTGAACCCGAACGTGGGCTGGTGTGGTTGTGTTTGCTGAAATCCTGGAGGGGCATTGGGCCTTAAGCCCATTGTGTTGTTATGTTGAAACTGTTAGCTGTACCCTGCAAAATGGATAAGCCATACATTGGCCAAGAGGTTTTTAGTTGGGCCGAGAGGGTAGAAGGAGTATGTTGTGCAGGCTAAATTAAGACCAGATGTGTCCAGGCCCTTATATCATGGAGCGAGTATTATGTTGAGATGATTTTGGGCGTGTGTGTGTTGTGGCATTTTGGAGAGGAGCATGAATGAAACGACAAATTCCGTCCCCCAACGGTAAAAAAAAAAAATAAAAAAATAAACAATAACCCCGTCCAAAGTTGCGGCATATCTCGGCTTGTTCTCATAAACGGGCATCGCGATCACGATAGAATGCGTGTTTTGTCTTGAATTCGTGGTTGGGAATGAAGCAAGAATCCCTTGTGGTGAGCTTGATGTATGAGGTGGAGAGTATCGGTTTTCTTTAGACTCGAACGCATCTCCCACAGGGACCCCCCCGCCGCTCGTGACCAGGTGCGAATATTTGCTAGCTCAGGAAATGGATCTTTGTGAGCAATTATTTGAGTCAAGGACTTCCGTATTTTTCACATTAGGCGTTGATGGCAAATGTGACAATATCGTCATCATCCAGGTCGAGGCCAAGGCCAGTAATAAGAGTGATAAGGAAATCAATCTTGAGAAGAAGTCGTCTGGTGTGTCGTCACCCATTTCTATGACACGTAGTTCACCTTTTAAAGCAACGTTAAGTGTCCTTTTGTTTTCTTGGAAGATGGTTTCGATGGTGTCCCATGCGGCTTTAGCCGAAGCAGGGTTGGTGCTAATCATCCTTTTCCGAAGCGTTGGAGAAAGGGTAGGAAAGATCCATAATTTTACGATGGAGTCAGCCGTGATCCATTCGTCGGTTGGTGGATCAGATGTGGACGTCGATCCATCGATGTGGTTTAGCACGTTAAAGTTGCTGCAGTGCCCTTTGAAAAAGTAACTCCTTGTGGAGTAGTTCGATTCCTGAAGATTAAGTTTTTCGGGTACGAGACTATTGATGTTATGTACCGCGTAGAGTTTTTCAACCAAGGTAAGGGCAGGAGGGGGTGGTAGTGTATTCAAGTTTGTCATGGCAGAGTGATGAGTTCGACTGTTAAATCGAGGTGAGGTTTGATGATTTAGGGTTTTGGGGATTGGCTGTGAAGGCCTGATACCATGTAAATGTGTATTCGTTTATGTTGATTGAGATGAATACAATAAGATACATATATAGTATGCATAATGGGCCTAACCTAGTTACATACAAATACAAAGAAGGCAATGGGCCGTATAGACTGTTAACAGTAACACCTCCAAATACGGTCGCAGCGGAATATGTGTCCGAGAGCGTTACATCATAGATCAATAGCACAAGAATATAAGAAAACGACCTCTAAATGAGTCATTTTGAAAATGATACATTGGATTTCATAAAATGTTTAATACACCAGCTCGATGGCTTAACTTGTTCAACCTTGACAATGAAAAGATTTTAGAACATAACAAATATCCTCAAAATGTAATGCCTCTAAATCATTCTGCATGACTCCCAAAATGTTTGACCACCAATGTATCTCTTACACTTGTACCTTAATGACCTGAGAAAAACATGTTTTAAAACATCAACATAAAGTAGGTGA